>JALGQJ010000009.1:33178213-33373213 GCA_023055345.1 Quercus wislizeni
AAAATATGACTATTTTTTTTTTTTTTTTTTTTTTTGATAAGTCAGAAGATATGACTTTATTTACTGAAAGTAGTTTGCAAAGTTAAAATTGGGATCGGTGACTCTGAATAATTACTAATGTGTTCTCTATTCGGGCATCTAAAGAATAGAAGATTCCTACTTTGAATGGAATCAATGTGATACTATACCAATTAATGCATTAGCATTCAAGGCTTAGAAGAAAAACTTAGGTGTCCCAGATTGTAAGCCAAGAAAGAAAAATCAGAATACCAACAAAAATTTCCATGGCATTCATCAACAAGACGATATGAAATAGGATGAGACCACAAAATAAAGGCAAGAGGTTCAAGCCACAATCAGTATTAAATTTTAAATGAAAAATTGAAAATACCTTGGATACATGAAGCCTGTTGGCTCTGATCCCTCCAACTGTTCTTTCAGCATCTTTGGATGATACTCCAGAATCTCTCGGTAGATAAGCTCTCTCACATCTTCCTTTGTTATTCTTCGCCTCTCAAATTCAAATTCCATCTTGGTAACTGGTTGTGCAGAAGGCTCCCTCTCAACCTTGGCCAAGCCCTTGAAGTATGGATCAGCAAGTGCCTACAACATGCAATACAATATGCTCCCTAAAAAGAGAAGATATATTGTAAAAAGTTCGATGAAGAGGCTTGAACATTTACCTCTTCAGCAGTAGGTCGATCCTTGGGTTCAAATGCCAGCATTCTTTCTAATAAACGAAGTGCAAGTGGATCTGCATTTGGGAACTTATGGGAGAAAGGAATGGGCTTCTTCTTTCTCATGCTGCATAAGTATCTCCGAGCCTTTTCATTGCGAACCTGTTCATATTGTATCAACAGTTCAGCACAAATAATCATTGCAAGGACAAGCAACAGAAAAATGGTGCATAATAATATACTCAAATCCATAAGAACAAGTTGATCACAGGAAACAGACCCTGGCAATGGCGTCAGCAGATGGTGTTCCCAACATATCAGTCATTAGATCTAATTGATGGACTACGTTTTTCCCAGGAAAAAGAGGTTTTCCAGTCAAAAGTTCTGCAAAGATGCAGCCAATGCTCCATATATCTATTGCTGGCGTATACTGAAAACAAAACATAAGATGATTACAAAAGGAAATTGAGACCACAACATTATAAATTTATAATAGCAATGAAACTGACAACAGGTGATAGTTGATTCATAATATCATTTTAAAACAACTATTTTATGGGCACAAGAGGAAGAAATTAATTTCAGGGATTGGTCAAATTCATAATTCTTTCACAGTATTAAGGTCCTCAGGCAATTAAGTAATACATGTGTATCCACAAACGGTGGCTTATGTCAGTCATCAAGGGCATATATAAAGTACCATATGTGCTTTGCATAAACCTTTGGGAGTTATTGCCTCAACTGACACCAGGTGAGGTGTTCTTTACATTTATTGTTCAGATCACGGTTTTGCGGGATTGTAAAGCAAGTTTTGTAGTCTTTAACATTATCAAAATCCACTATTCATCAACTAATATTTTCAAAAAAATGCCATGTACCCAAGTGCTTTCAACAATATAACATGTTCATTTTTCCTGATAATCAGATAACAAGGGATACCACACATAAAAACACAACCAACACAACCCACATCTGTGAGGTTGTCTAACTTAGTTAAGCAGAATGCTGCGAATGTTCATTCCTCCCATAGACATAAATCCAACCAAGTGTTTGGGACTTATAAGTGAACATAACATTAAGAAAAGACCACTTGGTGAGGGTGAAGAAAGGCTGTGGTTGGGCTAGTAGTGGAGAACCTGACCAACCCAGCCAGCCTATAACAATCCTTAAATGCAGGGTTGCACATGAGAGCACACATGTCCAGTTAACACAGGCATAATAACCTGGTCGTATGTGTTAAAGCACATGAATACAATGTTCCTAATTAATTCCATAAACATGAACTGAACCCAGTTATGATCTACTAAATTTAATTAATTACTCAGAACATTCTGAGTCTAAACCTTACAAGTAACTTAAGGACCATTTTACAGACAAAAAGTCAGCTTCAAGCCAGGCCCAGCTTTGACCTAAGACAAAAGAAAAGCTGGGCTTCCACTCATTAAAAAGCATGAATGCCTGGCCTGCCAAATTGTAATTCATGCCTGTAGGATTGCAAATGGAATCACATCCCTGTGCAAAGGCATGTTGGCCAATAGTTAAAAACTGTCAAAAGATAGTTCTGTGAAATCCAACAAAATAGAAGTATAACAAAATTCATAGGACTACACATGAACATTTGGTTGAGTTTCTTGTGAACCTTAGTATTTTACTAAAATTTTTCTCTAATAGTTTTTCATATAGGTTGTCTTGCTCTTAAAAATGTTCCAGATCTACAGATGAACCTGTAAGTCAAAGCTGTAGTGAAAAAAAGGGAGTGAAAAAAAAAGAAAAAAAAAAAAAAAAAGTCAGTTCAACTACTATTAATCAAGAATACCTATCCAAATTATATGGCACAAATCATAACTCAGAGGAGAAGCATAAATTAAAGGTGTACACAAGATGAAGTTACAAAACTCTTGCAAATATGGGGGTTCAGAGAGAGAAGAACGAGATGAGACAAAAATTTCGACAAAAATATATATATATATATATATATATATATATATATGAAAAAGAGGTAATAGTTTTTGCACCTTTGAAAAAAAGGATCCACACAATTCAGGAGCCCTGTACCAACGTGTTGCAACGTAGTCCTGCCACCACAAGAATTTGAAATAATCATTTCTAGAGATATTGTCGAAGAATCGGCAATTTGTGAATCATATACAAGTTAATTCCAAAAGGCCAATCAAAGAAAAATCTCAGAAGATAATTGGACAAAAAAATTACCGTCCAGAAAATAGCTGTGGGTGTATCATTAAAAGCTACTCTCGCAAGACCAAAGTCACAGATTTTGAGTTTGCAGTCAGCATTTGCTAGGATATTTTTGGGTTTTAGATCCCGGTGAAAGACATTTGCTACAAGATAGTTAAACATTAAGAAAAAAAAATCAGTCACAGAATGATCATAATAAATCCAAAACATAACTATAATGGAAAAAAATTGCTCTTGAAATTCCTGTAGTTATAAGACATATTTCATTAAAAAAAAAGAAAAAAAGAAAAAGAAAAAAAAAAGAACTCTAAGATTATAACCTGTGTGTATGTACTTCATGCCTCGAAGAAGCTGATAAAGAAAAAACTGATAATGTTCTGGCGTCAAATCATCATTTGCTTTAATAACCTGGTGTAAGTCAGATTCCATGAGTTCGAAAACAACATATATATCTTTGAATTCCCTCCTGGAAGGTGGTAACAGGATGTGCTTGATCTCCACAATGTCTGGATGACGCAGGAGTCTAAGAAGTTTAATCTCACGAAGGATACGAGTGGCATCAGAGACATGTTCAAAAATGTCATTTATTTTCTTGATTGCTACCTTTTCTCCAGTATGTGTATCATATGCAGAGCAAACAACGCCATAGCTTCCTTTACCAATTACTTCCTCAATTCTGTACCTGCTCCCCTCACCATATTCTGTGAAAAAGTCTACATCCACTGCTGACTGCATCACCACATAAAATCATACAATTTTATCAACATGACACCCTAGCAGAAGCCCGGAAGTACAAATTGTAGTTTACATTATCTGCAACATAATTTAAAAGAAAAAAAAAAATTCTGCTAAATATGTAATTTACAATCAGATTTCATAAACAGATATACCTTACATCGATAGTCCACATACTAGTTCAGTTAGAGAGGAAAAGGTCATTGACAAACTATTAGTGGTCATCATATTTGGTTACACAAACTGTCTTGGCATCCAGCATTAACTGAGGCAATGTTTACTGAGTAACTTGCAATCAAGATTTAATACAAGTTTTACTGAAACATCATGTCTAAATGTTCTAACTTACCAAATTGATTACTAAACTTCATCAAAAATAAATAATAAATAAATAAAAATGCTTCATAATTCTATTTAGAAGAGAATGTCGAAAGTTTTACATCCCCCCTTGATGAAGGATTTAGATTTGATATACACAGCAAACCACAGCAAAGTACATGCAAAGGGAATATGACTTATAGTGAATTACCAAAACATCACAATGGGTTCTACAGTAAGTACAATAAATAGTTGTTTTGCATGAATAAATAAATTCAAGGATCCATGATAACTTCAAGACTAATAGAAGTGAAGTAAAGTGGGAAAAGTCAAGAAAATGAAATTAGAGGTTGGTTGTTAAGGTAAGTCAGATACAATAGGTAATTAAATCAGAAAATCAAGATGTAATCTCTCACACCAGACTAACAGTTCCAACTTTCAATCACTATCATTTAAAATAATTATAAAAAACCACCCTAACATAAAAAATAAAAGATAAAAAATAAAACCCCAACTACGCAATTTTCACATAACATGAGTCAAGAATATTTCAGTGGGACCTTCCACAAACCGCAATGGGTACATAGCATCTGGCAGAGAAGCTGAGATAAACATGACAAGTTATTCCATTTCATCCAGACACAAGTATAATACCCACAACACAACAAAAGGTCTAATACAGATGGACCACAAAAAAATTAGAGGAAAAAATTTTCAGCTTAAAATTTTATAAAAGCAACACAAAAACATTTCTTGAATCTTCAATTCCCACTTAATCTTAACCAAAAATACAAACCAATATATATATATATATATATATAGCAGAAATGAGTAAAATTTACCTTTCTTCTCTGATCAGGCTGCATCTTAGCAATAAAGCATTAAATCCCTTCAAAGCAATAAACTAATAGGTGCATCTACGGCCTTGACTTCACACTCAAAACCCAGATCAACAACCAAAATTCCAATAACCCAGAAGCTCAAATCACTTCAATAAGACTGAACTGGAACTATAACGTCTAGATCACCAAGAAACAATTACAAATCAGTAACACACACAAGCTTGAAAACCCAATTTTCTGTGAGAAAAAAGAAAGAAAGCAAAAAGGTTGAGCTCAAAAGAAGCCACACCCAGATAAAATTTTGAGGCAAAAATAGCAACTTTGTGGTTGAAATAAGCAACGAGTACTTACTTTGTCACTGAAAACGAATCAAATGAAGAAGACAGGAAAGGAATATAATAAAATGGACAAGAAATTTGACAGAAGTCACTAAAATGTGGCTGGAGACAAAGAGGTTACAGATCACAAAAGCAAACTTTGGAGAATCAAAGATGGCGATATTCTCAAACGTGTTGAAGATATATATATATATATATATATATATATATATAGAAATATATATATATATATATATATATAATTATGAAGAGGAAAGGTTTGGTTTTTTCAGAGAATACTGGAAGTGGTTTTGTTTTTGGTGCTGAAAAGTAAAGAAAGGAAGTGGCAGATTGATTGCGGGTTGGAAGGGGAAATTGTAAGAGTAAAAGTGCTTTTGGATCCCACGAAGAAAGAGAGAGAGAGAGAGAGAGAGAGAGAGATGGCAAAACCCAGTGGTGTGTACTTGTGAAGATTTAAGGCTTTTGGAACAGAGGAGAGAGAGAGAGAGAGAGCAACATGCGACATAGAAATTTTTTTTTTTAAATAAGGTAAGATAATTAAAACATAGGATTGTAAAGAGATGCATTATCTTTTGGGTCTTGTTGAAATACCACTTTGCCCACTCATTTTGGATCAATTTTACCATCATTCTTTTTTTTTTTTTCTTTTTTTTTTTTCTTTTCCCATTTTCATGAAAGAAGTCTTCTTATAATATCTATTTCATGAGTAACTTAATGTCTCAGTGGGATTGAGGTAGCAATTGTTCACTAAATCTAGAAAAAGTATAAGAACATAAAATTTTTCACAACTTCTTACTACAATTACGATGTGACAGAGTATGATTAGTAAAGAAAAAATAGTGGGTTCATATGTAAATGATGGTTAACCACTCACAGTTTGCCAAGTCAAAATTGTGGCAAAAAAATTGAAAAATAATTTATGATTCTCGAACTACTCCTAAATCTAATGTGTAAGATCTCATTATGATTATAATCAGGTAAGAAAATCCCCTTTGATCACCCTTTCCTACTCCTTTTTTATTCATTAAAAAAAATACTATTTTATTAGTTTTTCCAAAATTGTATTTAGTGGTGGGTATTCAGCATACCAATTCCACAAATCCAACCCAATATATCAAGTTAGTTTTCATAGGTTGATGGATTGAATTGGTTTGAATACTAAATTTTTTTTGGAAGCTTGGCTTTGGTTGAGTTTAAATTAACAAAATTTTCAATCCAAAGTCACTGACCCAATCTACAGTTTTAACAATTTAAAAAATATTAATGTATTTTAAATTTATTAGTTTGATTTATTTTGGATTTTGTGGCTTAGTTTGAATATGTTAATTTGACTTATATTGATATTTTGAGAATTGGTTAATTTGGATGAAATTGGAATATAGTCTCCATTGTGCATATTGTAATCATTTATTGAATAATAACTCTAATAGTTGGATGAAAATATTTTATATACATACATACATATATATATATATATATATATATATTATTATTATTATTATTAGGCCAAACTAATTGGCCTCAACCCAATCCATATTGACCTTTGTGGGTTAAGTTAGGTTGTATTGAAGATTTCTCCACTTGAGGAAGTTGAGTTGGGTAAAAAATATACTCCAAACTTAGCCCAACACAAACTATGCATATCTTGTTTTTTAGTTAGGTAGATAGTGAGGTAAAGGGAGGGTTCAATTTACAAACATGAGACACTATAAAGAATGTCATGTGGATTCCAGTTAGTTCAATTGGTAAAAAATTTTGTCATTAAATAAGAAATCTGAGATTAAAACCCAAATCATCATGAGTAGAAACCATATGTTGAAATTTTATCTTACCAACCAATAAGAATGTCATTACCACCTAGTGATTGTGCTATCCTTATTAAACACCATGCACACCCCTACTTATATCCTCAATATTATAGTAGAGTACCAAGTGCCTATTTAATTGTGGGTTTAAACTAATCTCTTCTTCGAAGGGGTTAAATTTGAATCCTACGTACAATAAAGAGAAAACAACTATATTTGATTTGATAATAAAGAACAATTATTATAGAGTTAATGTTGTAGGTTTTTTTTTTCCTTATTTTATTATGTACAACTTTGTTAAAATTTAAAGCCTCACCTTTTAGGTACATTAGTATTTTTGTCGAATAAATTTTCTGCATAAAATGTTACAAAAAATAAAAACTATACAAATTTACCAAAACTAATCACAACTCACATATCTAAAAAATAAATGAATAAGTAAAAGAGTCATAAGATTAGTGAGGTTATGGGTGATCACATAACAAAGTTAAAAAGAGAGATTAATGGTCTATAGTTGATCCAATACATATAAAATTATATTTTTGTTTTGAATTGTTTTGAGAATCGCTATGGTAGTAATTAATTCATGACATTGTGAATTAACAAAAAAATTAGCCCTAGAATTAATTTTCCTAGCCAATGGTGTTATTATAATTACTCCAAATTAATACTAATTTAATAAATTAAGTGACGACATTGACACTTTGACAGCCATATGGAGGAGTCGAAAGAATTCGTTATTAAATAATGATGACTTGGTAAAAAGATAATGATTAGAGAACATTTAGCTGTCGTTTTGACACCAAATAATAGCAATAACAAATAGTTTTAATCGCTGTTTGCGATTGTTCTTAACTTCTTGCTTTTAATTTTTTGGATGAAGTTCCTAACTTCTTGCTGCTACTTCTGTAAGCCTGTAACTAGCTACCTGCATATTTTTAAGCATTAACACTAGGATTGCTCCCATAAAAAAAACCAAAAAAAAACACTAGGATTGCCACAATGCCACGTGCTCCAATATATAATTTGTTCCAAAGGAAACACCCTCACAGTTCCACGTCCTCTGTGGTGTAGGTTTTTATGTCTTGAAATTATATATATATATATATATATATATATATATATATATATATATATATATATATATATATATATATATATAACTCTAAGCAATATTACAACATTCAATATTTTTTTTAAAAACAATTAATATTTTGACAGTTTTTTTCATTTTCCATAAAAGTGATGTTAAAACTTTCCTAAAATTGATTATTAACCAATGCCTAAGGACACTCGTTAGCATTTTTCATTTTTTAATTGGATACAAATTTTAATAAATTTATCGTTAGATTACATTATCTTCATATACTCTACATGTTTGTAAAATTTTAAAGTAATAAAAAATTAATAACCATGTCATCAATTAATGTTTTAAATTCAAGTTTTTGTAATTTAAAATAATGCATAAAAGATGAGCTTATGGATCAAATGGACATGAAAACTAGCATGATTACTAAGAACATATAAAACATGTAATTCAATGGTGAGATTTTCAAAATATGAATTCTATAACAAGTTATTAGATAGTATAACATTGTTTATAGTTACACTAGATATAACTTATACCCAACCCCCACACATATATATATATATATATTTATTGTGTGTGTGTGGCTCTGTAACTCTGTATACTTTCATGGATGCTGTACATGATTTCTTGGTTTCTTCCAATTCTCAGCGTAACTTGTTGGCCTGAGAGAGACAATGTACCTATTCGTGTTGATATTAAAAATTTAAAACAATAATAATAGGGAAGAGGAAAAGGTAAAAGGTTTCCCTATTCATTGAATTTCATGAGTGCATGTGCATCACATGGGATCTACATGTGGGAATCTTTGATTGAATTTTGTAACTATATAATGTATATTATATGGTATAGTTTTATCCAAAATTAAACTCTATCATGCTAAACTACTAGTCTACTACTTTCTGATAAATTCAACCCGTGATGAGTTTTTTTGTCTTTTCATAGCCCTATCTTGAGCTCTTTGTATAATTTTTTGGAGTCATGAGTCATGACCTCTCTTCTAACTTCTTGCTTATTTATGGGCTTAAATGAGTTAATAGAGTGTCGCTCATTAAATAGTTAAATTACACTAATCTCTCTTAACTCTTGTTGAAATTAGGGACGGAGTCAGAATTTTGAATTAAGGAGAGCGGTTTTACTGTTGACTGTGTACAGCGGTTTTAACCTTTAACTTTGTTACTATTTAGCAGTTGGGATTTTTTTTTTTTTTTGGTGATGGCAAGAACAAAATTATTTTTGTTTAGAATATTTTAAAGAGCGGGGTTGTTTATTTTAAATAAAATTGATTAATTGAGCTTTTTTTTTTATATAGTTTTATTATTGGTAATTTTTGTTGTTGAGCTATTATTTTTGGGCTTGTATATTTTGTTTTAGATTTTAAATCTATAAATTTTTTTATAGTCACTAAAATGAGAAAAATACTAGCGTTACAAACTTTTTTATAAATTATTAATGTGATAAGTGGTTACTAGTAAGTAAAAAAATGATGTGAGTGATGAGCCCATGTGCGAACCAATAAGAATTTGCTACCAAAACAGTTTGTAAAAATATTGTAAAAAAATTTGTAAGTATAGTATTACTCTTAAAAGAATTAATGATATTGTTTAAAGGAAAAACAAATGATATACCCATGTAAATACTAAGTGATATTTTAAGGTTATAAAATCCATAAAAATATAACATATTTATAACATTTTATTTATCTGTTTGGTTCTTATAAGCCCTGTTGTGATTTTTTTTTTTCATTATCAAAATTCCAGATTTTACTAATTAAATAAACCTAAAATACAACTTAGGTTAATTGTTGTGAAACTTATAAAATTATTGTAAGTTTTGATAAAAGAGTGCGAATTATATTCAAATAGGTTATAAGTAAATTTAAATGGATTTGAAATATTTTTAGTAGGCTTGAAGCAGTTTTATATAAGCTTGAAGTAATTTTAAATTGAATAGACACAAAAAAAAAAATATAGTTGATTTAAAATCTAATTTTAAAATACTACTGTACTTAATTCGTACTTAATTCGTTTTTTTTTTTAATAAAAACATTTATGAACTTAACTCTTAATTTCTTGGACTCCTACTTTAATATACTATTATTAATTGTATAAAATAATAAAAATAAGTTGCTTTTGGCTGTAAATGGGTTGGGTATAGTTGTCCAGCCTCACATCATTAGTAAGCACATGCTGCCAAATACTAACTTCAAACGTGTTACAATAGTATATGTAGTCAAACTAAAGTTGATTGCGACTCTAACCAAGTTTTCTTTACCTAGTTAATCTAGGCTAGCAGCTGTTTAGGACCAATAATTAATACGTGATCGTGATTGATTAATTAATTTATAAGTTGTGGTTTTTCTTACTTATTAATTATATGCATGAGGATTATCAACATTAATGTTGAGGAAAACAGAGATGAGAAAAAACTCATGGGATAGCAATAAAAGGGGAAGGCTCCAATATTTACATATATAAATTATATTGCAAATGACAACATCTTGTTTTGTAATGCAAAGACGAAGGCAGAGAAATTCAAAATAGTTCACAAATTTATGAGGAGGTATTGAGGCACAAGTTAATCTTAGAGAAAACAAACATGAATGTAGGAACACAAATAACGAGAGGTAGTAATTATAAGAGTGGACACGGAAGAATCTATCAGAAGTCCAAGTTATTAAGCAGCATGAAAAAATCGATTGTGGTTGCCTTCACTAATAGGCAAATCAAAGAAGCAAGCATTCTTTGGAGTTAAAAAAGAAGAAGAAGAAGAGTAAAACTTCATGCTTGGAAAGGAAATACTACTATTATAGAAATGAGTTGTTCTAAATAAGATGGTTGCATAATCAGGTAAGGCTTTTATCCAGTGCTCTTATATACTAAATGGTGCACAAGACTAATATGTAGTCATTTCAAACACATGTCATGTTTGTGTCGCGTTTAGTGTCCAAAAACATTAGACTCAGAAGCCAACCCAACACAATTAACCTCAACATACATATACAATAAGTTACTTTAATTGTGCAAGGAATTAAAGATTAAGGTTGAAAGTTGAAACACTCTAGTGGGGAGAAAAAAACAATTAAAGAATGGAAGAGGAGCTGATTCACTAGGCTAAATGGGATATATATATATATATATATATATATATATATATTTTGAAAAAAAGATGAGAGCATTGAGAGGTGGAATGGGGTTTAAGGATCGACTTGGAAACTTTCAACTTCACATTAGAAAAAGAAGAAGAAAAAAAAGAAGGTTGTCGACTCATGCATAATCCACATTCTTTACTATTTATTGTTTTGAGTGATGAAGGCTAGATGTGTTTCCAACAAGCTCTTTCCTAGAGGCCAAAGTAAGCCCATGATACATATTTTGCATGGAGGAGCATCACTGAAGGAACTAGGAAGAGAAGTCCTGATAAATATATGGATGTAGATAGAGGATTGGCAATGGTGAAGCTGTGAAAATTTGGCAAAGACAAATGGCTTCCACTCTAGCTAGTGACTACTACTCCCAAGTAAAATCTTAGGGGAAGATGCAAAAGTGAGTGAGTTGATTGATGGCCATACACATGCAATGGTGGAAATCGAATCTAATATAATAGATTCAATCTTATCAAATGAAGTAGAGCCGACAAAGAAAAATCCCTTATGCAGTCAACTTCTGCAAGATACTTTAATATGGTGAGTAATACAAAAAGACTATTTATTCTTGGTTTGGAAATGTGACAAGTGGCGTGGAAAGGCAAAAACAAAGTATGCAAGAAAATGCTTAATTATAAAGGTAATTCTGGAGGGTGATTTGGTGATGACAATGCAAGCTTTTATATATGTTAAACAACTGAACCTGTCCATGGCTGGAAAGGACATATAGTGGAGGAAATAAAAACGAAATCTCAGGAGTGTTAGAAAATGGTGGCAACGAAAGGATACTCACAGATATTAGTTTGATATGCATACATGTTGACAGTGTACATCACAGAAATGAATGAAAGAAGCATATACAATGTTTTACTATTGAAAAAACATATCTAATGTTACATATTTATAGTACTCAGGTGATTTTATTTATTTATTTATTAATTTGGCAAAGTAATTAAAGAATTGAACAAAATAAGTCTAAGTAATTCTCAAAGTAACTACCGTAATTTCACACACATGTATATTTAGATTAGGTTAGAATTGAATTTCTATATTTAAAAAAAATAAAAATCCTCTATAAAGTTCTTAAAATTCTATTTATCTATATTAATGTACATTTGTTTAAATATAGGTGACATGACAAAATTTAATTTTATTAGTTTTAAAATGGATAAATTGAAATTTTGAAACTTCATAGTGAAGTTATGGGTACGAATTCTGGAGATATTTTTCTTTTTCTTTTTTTTTAATATGAAGTGGTTAATGCCAATATCAATTAAAAGTATTTCAAAAAATAAAATAGCAATTAAAAAAAGTAAGCAAATTCAGGAATTTTGTTTCGGGCATTTTAAAATTTTCCAAAATAAAAATGGCATATTTGCAGTAATTCGAAAAAGCAAGGGCATTAAAGTCAGGAAGTGCAAATCATAATAAAATATGATTAGAATTAGAAAAAGCGGGTACTATTTTTTTTTTTTAAAAGGTGCTATAATTTTTTTTTAAATAATTAAAAAAATAAAAAATTAGTGGGAGGGAAAAGAGGAGCTGATTGATTCCACGCGCTTTCCCCATGATGTAACCAAGTGAAACTGTCATGTGGGTTCCATTCACATTGCGGTGCGCCTGCGTTACACTCACTTTATTTGCGCGTGGACTATCCCACCGCGTCATGATTATGATAATGAACTCAAGAACCTTTTGTGTCCATTAAGCTTTTTCACGTAGAAAAAAATAATAATAACAATATTTTTAAAAACACATTTTCACATTCATTTTCATAATTCATAATTCGTTGATTCGTGCGATCGTGAACAATTGACTATCGAAAGTAAGCGACAAAATAACAATGAATCCAATACCCATTTAAAAGATGGTAAACAAAAAATACTGATCAATTATGGTCACACAAATTAACGCGTTGTGAGATTTAGCGCAAAATTGAGTGTGTTATCAAAATTATTTAGAGATCCATATAGATTCTGCGGAGACGAAAGTGACCATCCAAATGGGGAAGCGCCAGTCACCACTAAAATTCACAATGGTATGGCATCGTTATCAACTCGTAGTTGCTTTCAATGTTTATTATTTTTTATAATTTTTTTTTTTTTCTTTCTGGTTGTAATTGCATACATGTTTGCCATTTTTTTTTTTTTTTTATTAGACAAAAGCTAACAAGAAGCTGTATATCTTCGTGTTGCTAGTAAACGTTTATGGCTGTATCTATGCTGCTATCCATGAAAAGAAGAAAATTAAAGAAACGTCTTAGCTAATTTGTGCTTTGTAGATACAATGGGTCAACATTAAAAAAAAAAAAAAAAATCTAACATAAACATTTAAAACTTAATTTTTCAACTTCAACTATCAATTATAAAAAATAAAAATAAAAAACTAAAAAAATTTCTTCGCTCAACATAACATATTATAGGTAAGATAGGTGGAATACATTTTTAAGTTTTAAGGGGAAGACTTCAAGTAGAATTTTTAATAATTAAATAATATTATTTAACTATATATAATAATAATAATAATAATATTGAGATGAAAAATTACTAATTAAGTTTTAGTATTTAGATTTTATTAACATCTCTTTTATACTTGATAATGACTAATCTACTTAATCAAAATATTCATAAAATATTTTCTTGTGGTGAAAATTTTAGGCGATTTTAAGAGAGTTTAATTTTTATTGGCCCAATATTGTGGAACGTCTTGGAGGTAGAAGAAAGAATGAAAAACACATTTTTATATCTTTTGTTTGACAGAAAAAAAAAATTTGGTCCTTATATTTTGAGCCTACTTTCATTTTGGTCATCCAATTTCACAACATTTGGTAAAGTATTTGATGATTAAATAAGAGATTTGAAATTTAATCTCCGTCTACAACAAAAATCAATTGATATCTTAGTTTGATGATAAAGAGTGCAATCACCATAAGCAAACGTCATAGATTGAAATTATATAAAAAAATAGTCTTAGAGTTATTAGACTTGTTGTCATGTAGTCCTTGCCGCGATCAAATCAATGATGAAAAACTATTACTAGCTAACAAATTGTAATGTTGGTATATAGGTGGCTAAAATAATAATAAATATATAATTGCTACTAGAAGAGCTGCATCAGAAATTTCAGAAAAAAAAAAAAAAAAAAAAATTCACATGTGAAAAATAAAATAAAAACATGCATATACCTAGCTAGCTAGTAGCCTAGTACTTTGCAAAACCATTAAGCTGACCATGGTAATTTGTCCCTTCCATCGATTTTTCGATGCCTAACACCTACCAAACGCCTACTTAAAACTAAGAAAGAAGGGGAAGGATGAAAGAGTAATAGCAGCATTCCAGCCAGCACACCTTTTTTCGAGCCAAGAATTTGTACATCCTTGAGTTGCCAACCATTCATAGGTTGTTCCTTGTTTTTGGATAGCCAAAAAATGCCGAAGATCGGTAATCAATGCCAAGTGAAGCTAGAACCTGAAGTGTCTTCCCCTTTTTGGTTGAAATGCCACAATAAGCGCCCCCCCCCCCCCCCCCCCCCGGGGGCCAAAAAAAGAAACACACACACACAAGCTATAACACATCCTAATAAATTTTTATTAGATAAATAATTTAAAAATTTAACTGTTAGATTATATGTTTTCTATATTCTTAGCATATTTACCAAATTTCTAATTAATTGGACATTATTTAACATTTGATCTATAAACTCATCTTTTATACATAATTTTAAACAACAAAAACTTGCTCTTTAAATTTTTGATCAATGACCTAATTATTAATATTTGATTGTCATGAAATTTTGCAAAAAAAGAGAATATACAAAAATAACGTAGAGTCATGCTAACGGATAGCCTTAGGGCAATGGTTAACAATTTATTTTAGAAAAATTTTGACATCACTTTTATGGGAAATGGAAAAAACTGTTAAAACATTAATTGCTTTTTTTTTTTTTTTTTTTTCATTTTTCCATAAAAACTTTCTTTAAATGAATTATTAATCCAACGATAGATTTGTTAAAATTCACATACAATAAAAATAAAAAATTTGAATAGTATAATATTCCTTAAAATTATACAAGGTGTAACTTGAACCTAATCACGTACACGCATGCATGCACGCACCCCCCCCCTCACACACACAAATATATAAATATATATATATATATATATATATATATTAAACTTAAAAGTGGAGAAGGGGGTACAAACATTGGTTTTCATACATAAAATAAATTAGGTAGCCTTCTCCTCTTCCTTAATAAACCAAATAAGTCAATACTCCCTCTTTGTCTCTTGGATCACATTAATCATTGTGATCTCGTGCCTAACACCCACCCATATTGTGTTATTATCTTGTACTTATCACTTGGGCTCATTGTTTTGTTGTGATCCAATCTATGCTCATCACAAACTCAACTTAATGGTGAAATTAATTACTTAAAACCGGGGTAGGGGATTCAAATATTGGTTTTTATGCATAAAAAATTAGGTAGCCTTCTCCTTAATAAACCAAACAAAGAGGACACTATCTCTTCTTATATTACATGCTAAATTCAATACTCCCTCTTTGTTTCTTGGATCGCATTAATTCATTGTGATCTCGTGCTTAAAACCCAGCCACATTGTTTTATTATCTTGTGCTTTTCACTTGGGCTCATTGTTTTGTTGTGATCCAATCTATGCTCATCACCAACTCAACTTAATGGTGATCTACGTTTGTCTCTTAAGAGTGCACATGGCTTATATCTTTATTTGTAGTGAAATACCCCGGCCTAGAAAACTCAACAAGATACGGGAGGATGAATAATTTTTCATTAGCCTAGTCTCAAGAATCTGTTATAGGCATTGTGGATTAGATAAAGCATGTCCCCAAAATCAAAGTCCTCGTGTCAAACTTAGGAAGCCTTATCCAACAAACAAGGTCTTGGAAGCTCCTTATAATTTTTCTTTAGCCGTACTTGAAGTAAGTAATTTCCAGTATTACAAAACCATAAAATAAATAAAGTATATATTAATTAGCTCTTCAAATTTATTTGATAAACAATCACTTTGTCCTAAAAACTTAAACTGATAAAAAAGAAGAAGATGAAATTACATAACTATTACCTCCTCAACACCAAGGACAACTCCAATGCAGAGCATAGTAATCAATGTTGTAGGGACACAATTTGTAGCCTAAGCCCAATATGGTTGGAATATAAGCCCACTAAGCCCAATATAATAAATTTTTAGAGAGTGGATGAAAGAGCTGGGCTCTCAGTGAGAGGGATAACGATTAGTAAGGATTTGAAACATGAACCAGCCCAGAAACTAGTATAAAGTTTGATGAAATTGTTGTCCAAGGAGATACATTACTGTTAAATTCACTATTTCTGAAAGTTCATGCTACAGTAATGCCTTTTCTCTTCCCTTTTACCATCTTTTTTTTTCCTCCCTCTCTTATGGGGGGGTTCTTCACATTATATAATTTTCTTTTAGACCATTTTGATCGTACACTTGTTCATCATCTAAACCTACACTCAAGTATATGTCTTATCAAGCATCTTCTCTGGCTCTCTGTGAACGGTGGTGGTTGAGACTACACTGTTCAAGGGTCTTCTCCACATAAATGCGGCCAGAAAAGTTGATGCAGTCCATTTAATGCGGTGGTAGCAGCTTTTCTCTTAGATATTTTTGTATTCTTATCCTCCCCGTACGTGCTTGAAGTCTATTCTCATCGTTGGAGACTTTTGGAAGGCCACCTAAATTACTCAGGTACTTGCTTGACTGATGTTTGTCCGATCCGAGAAGGGTAATCTCCTCGGACTTTAGCCCTCCACCCTTTCTTTATGTGATTCTCTATTTTGGGGCTTCTCCAGTCATTTATTCCTCCTCAGACGCCTCTACATTATCAAATAGGGCTCAAGGCCCAATATACAAATTTGGGTCCTCGTCCCTACAAATGTATTTCCTATTGGTCTTGAGAAGTGTATAAAGGGATCACTATTCTTGCTTTTGTTGTAGTAACCACTGTTGGGTGACAGGGGTGGAGTAATATGATGATCAAGGGGTACCTAAACTCTAGTATGCCCTTGGTAGATATGGATTTCAAATAAGGGAGATGTTCAGGATACTAATGAATGTTACAAATCTAGATATGGCAGCTGAATTCGCAACCTACATGCAGCATATATATGAGTCCATCCTCAAGAAATGGGGTGTGTTAATTATGTACTCTAGAACATGCAACGGAAGATTTCATATAAATTAAGAAGTGCATGAAAAAGAATATAGATCCCATAAAGGGTTCGCCTCCTTAAAATCTTTGCTAAGGTGGCTCTCAATAATATATAAACACAACCTTGTAAGTTCAATATAAATATGGTGATCCCTCACCAAAAATAAAGGATGCAACATATGCAGGTTAAACCATAAATAAACACAATAAATTAAGTAACTTGAAGCAATATATATTGATTAATTTAATACCATGATATGGTGATAGTACTAACTATTAAGTTTTTGATAATACTAAATACTTATCTAAAACTCAGGCCTGGCTAAACTAAAAGCAACTGGTGCAATCACTTAAGACCCCCAAACAAAAAGAATGCCGCACTTGTATATAAATAAATATATATATATATATATATATAATATTTATCTATATATTTTGATAAAGAAAAAAAATTTAAGTCTTTTTATTGGTCAATAAAATGCATTAACAATTCCTTATTGAATTCTAAAATAAGGCAGACTGCTGATTGCACTACACACTTCCTATAGCATATTATCACTGTAGCACATCACAACCACATGGCCCATAAACTATCACTAAAGGCACTAACCTACGGTACCTACCCCTGGTCAAATGAGTTTGAGCATTAAACATTAGGGCTCATTTGGTAACTAAGTTTAAGTAAGGTATTTTGAGTATTTTTGATATATGTGTGAGTGAAAAAGTATGTTGAAATGTGTATAAATGTGTTTAAAATGTGAAAAATGTGTGTTGAATAGGGTTACCAAACGAGCCGTATCAAGATTTTTTGAGTTTTAGGTTTTATTAACAAAACATTCTTAAACCCACGCACTATACACACAATACATGAATTTCAACCCAAAAAATTTTGAAATTTTAAAAGGGTTTGGCTTAGTACATTTTGAAAAGGAATTTCTTTTTGTTTTAATAAGAGATTGCCACATCACTCACTAACTAAATAAAATGTGATGATTAAAACTCACTAACATTTGCTATTATATATTTAAAATAAAAGGATATGTCCAATTAAAAAAATGTTTGAGGTAAGTTAAATTCATTTTAAAACCCAAAAATTTTTAGTGATCTAATTTATTGAACCATGTAATAAAATAATTTTTATTTATGTAGATTTAGACTTTAAAGTATAAAGTGGTCGCAGTGTTAACAAAGCAACAATCATTTTCTATTACTCTATACTTCAAATTTTATTTTTACTTAAATTATAATTTTTAATCATAAATTTTGTTTTATTTATATATAAATATTTGCTCATTATAAATGTCTACTAGAAAATATTTATTTGGATATGAAAATTTTCAAAAAAAGAAATGTTAGAGGAACTTAAATACAAAAACTTAATTAGTAATTTTGCATTTTAAAAAAACAAGAAAAATAGATTTTAAATAAAAAATAAAAAATTTAATAAATACAATATTATTTAATTAATGTTTAAATATAAAAGATGTCCCATGGCCTAAGGCCCCAAAATTGTTGAGCCGGCTTGCTAAAACTAACATTAATTGATATTCTCCTCATCTTCTACTAGTTAAACCAAAAAAAAAAAAAAAAAACCTAAACTTTGCCATCGTTTTTCCTTCTTTTGTTGGATTTCCAAAATGAGGTAGAAAGTTGGAGTAGCCCTCTTCTATATATGTTAAACCTTTGCAAATGTTGACAATAATCTCATCTTTTATTTGCACTTACTCTCTTTTCTGCCACTGTGTTGTGATCTTGTGTTCGTAAACTTGGCTCATCATATGGAAGAACCACACTCTCCACATATACACCAAGTTCAAACCCACGAGAATAATATAAGCACTCATCTGACTCTATATCATCTGACTCTATATTTGAGATCACAGTTCTTTTATAAGAATTGTTTAAAAGATTATAAATGACTATTTTCTTTCTGTTCACCTCCATTAAAACATCACCGTTTTTGGTGAAACACAATGGCCTCAAACGCTCCTCAAAATAGGGAATGACAAACAATTTTTCCCAAGATTCTTCCACCCCATATTTCTTCATTACCCAAGTCTCAAAGTGGCTTCCATTGGGATCGTATGTTAAAGGCATCCACCTAAAACCCCCAGCTCAAACTTTGAATCCTTATCTAACATGCATGGTAATGGCAGCTCATAAAAGTCTTCTTTAGCCGGATCAAAATAAACCAGTACTACGGTTACAGATTTAGAATAGACTTCCGTATCATATTCTTCACGGCGAAGAACCCAATGGGGAGCTCCATTCAAAGTAACCCCTTGTGTGTCAAAATAAAAATTGTAAGGAAAATCACTGTAATCAATATCTTTCAAAGTATTGGTCCTGAAAGAGTAGTGAGAGATAAAGATAGATTCAAAACTATAACCACTGTTGGGTGAGCCTGGTGGACTAACTAAATGAGATACAAAAACAGCCTTGTAATCATCAGAGGAAGAATCATAACCAAGTCCACATATGAGTATATTATCCGTGTCAATATGATGGTATAATTCAAACATATTATGTGTACCAGAAGATGGGTTCCACAGATAAAGATGAGGTTGACAATAAACAAGTAAGAAATCGTTGCAAGAGCCGAAGATCTCAGGGGTTATGCTTTCATACCATGGACTTGGAGGAAAGTCGAGAGATTTCACTTCGAGCATGAAGCCATTGTAATCTATAATGGAGAAGACACCGGAATTTATTTCTTCATCACTTTGCTCAATGCAGGCGCATCTCCAAAGGGTCATGTTGTTAGGCTCGTTGGCTTCGTCATAGCGTGCTTTGGTAAACTCAGAGCTTGAAATCAGAGAACACCATGGTTTGCATACAGACTTAAATCGCTGTAGAGATTTGACGGGGAGTCTTTTTAGTACCTCATGCACGATGTCTTCTGCAACGTTTTGTGAAAGGGTTACTAGGTTTTTGGTTTTCTGATTTCTTCTGTGGTTGATGCTAGGGTTTTCCTCCATTTATATGGTGGCGTTGTAACTTTTGAGACCGAGAATCTTTGTTTATTTGGGCCTTTTTTTTAGTGGGTTTGTATCTTTGGAAGTTGCCTCTTAATTTCCTTAGTAGCCCATGGATGCATATGATAGCCCATTTATTTTCATTCTTGATACGAATCCTTTTTTTTTTTTTTGGGGGGGGGGGGGGGGTGTATATATGATTCGTATTTTCATTCTATCTCAATGTTAACACAAACATGATTTGGGACACTTACACCTCCACATGTTGACTGTAGCAAACATTAAGAGAGCCACCAAGGATGAGAAAGTGCACACACACTTTAGCTCGCAAAAAATTCTAACTTATCAAGCCAAAAATATTATCCCAATACAGAAGGAATCTAGTGATGATGGCATGAGCATGCTTCAATAAGCGCCTTACCACATAACACAATACTTGTGAGAGTGTAAACTCTGTTATGTATCGTTCATTCTTTCATCAAGAAAACCAAGAAAAATACTCTGAGATGAAACAAATGCTAAAAGTATGAAATTTAGGCTAAAAGGATCGTGGTTATATTCCAATATGTACAAAATTAAATGCAGCCTAAGCCAATCAACCCTCAATAGAAGAATGATGAATCAGTATTTGATCTTCCTGCCTTAGATTGGGAAGTTAAGGCCCGTCATACTATTTCAAGAGTTCGGGTGGAGCAGTTTTTTCAATCTCAACTCCTAGTACTGCAATAGGAACCATACCTTATCCCCTGAAATAATCTCCAATATTAACCAGTTAACTATGACACAAAATTGTTAATTTTTTTTTCTTCCTTGCACTTGTACCCTTAATAGGATAAATAGATAAATAGATAAATTTAGTCCTGGTTTGCAAGCAACTTGAAGCTAGAAAAAAACAATTGGAAAAGCAAATGATTTCCCAAAACCAAAGAAAATGCGTAATTATAGCAAAAAAAAAAAAAAAAAATGAAGCTAATCAATGCTTTGTTTTTTGGAACACATAATAAGGAGCTTAATATTAACCGAATACTACAATAAAATAAGTTCTTGACAACGGTCTCATCTTGTTCTCTTTTTTATTTTATTTTCAATGTTGAGTTGTGATCTTGCAAATTCTTTAAACATCTTGTTCATAGACATTCCAACATACGGAAAAATGATACTTCCCACTCCCACATATACGCCGAGTTCAAACCCTTGATCATTATCTGGCTTCATAAAATCCACCACAATTCTTTTACAATTGTTTTGGCGATTGTAGGCATCTAATCTGTTGTTTATGTCCATTAAAACTTCACCATTTGCAATGAAACACAGTGGCCTCAAATGCTTATCACAATAGGGACCAGTGCGGGATCAAATGATTCCCAGCTGATCACAACAGGGAATAACAAACTATTTCCCCCAAAACTCTTCCACCTCATATTCCTTCATTGCCTAAGTCATAACTTTTTGCCACAAGGAGACATCATTTATCATAATTTTTGCCACAACTTGATAAGATGGTTGATGTAAGCGGTGGACAGCCACTTTAATCCTATCATTTTTTTCCATCACTTGTAAATTGACCATCTCATAATGGTAATTCTGAAATGGTACACTCATATCAATTGATATCCAAACATTTCGTCCTCCTAGCAAAATTGAAACGGACGAAATTAACTCCCTTGTTTATATGACCAAACTGAAAATAAAATAAAACTTACCAAAATGTTGTTGGGTGTTAAGTGTTAAGACCACAAATTTTCCCACAATTTTTGTCTTAATTTACTTATGTGGCAAGACGTGAGTATTGGAGTAAAAGTGGTGGGTCCATAACTCCACTACTTGCTCATTGCCATGTGAGCAAGTTGTGGTAAAAGTAAATTGTGGTAAAAGTTGTAATCTTAGTCATACTCTAATTTCCATGATTACAAAACCATAAAATAAATAAAGTATTAATTACTTTGTCGCAAAAAAAAAAAAAAAAAAAAAAAAAAAAAACTTGAACTGATAAAAAAGAAGAAGAAGAAATTACATAACTATTAATATATTTCCTATTGGTCTTGAAAAGAGTATAAAGGGATCACTATTCTTGCTTTTGTTGTATTAACTACTGTTGGGTGAGATGGGTGTAGTAATATGATGATCAAGGGCAACCTAAACTCTAGTACCCTTGGTAGATACGGCACTACAAAAAACGCGGGCTATAGCCGCGTTTTTTTCAGCCGCGTTTCTGAAAAACGCGGCTATAGCTGATCTATAGCCATGTTTCTTAGAAACGCGGCTAAAGCCTAAGCTATAGCTGCGTTTTCTAAAAACGCGGCTATAGCTATCCCCAAAACGCAGCTAAAGATTCGCTATAGCCGTGTTTCTTAAAAACACGGCTATAGGTCGAATCTAAAAAATTTATGCTGGACCTATAGCCGCGTTTTTTAAAAAACGCGGCTATAGGCAAGACAACCAAAAATTCTGAAACTTCCCAGGTACGCTTGTTTCTCACTGGGACCTATAGCCGCGTTTTTGAAAAAACGCGGCTATAGGTTACACAAACAAAAAATCTGAAGCTTTATGTCACTTAAGGGGACCTATAGCCAGGTAAGACAAACTTCTCAGGCACAAGTTCTTAACGGGATCTATAGCCGCGTTTTTCCAAAACGCGGCTATAGTTAACCTTTTGCTGCATTTTTACTTTTTGAAACGCGGCTATAGGTAACGCCAAAAAAAAAAAAAAAACAATCCTGAAGCTAACTTCCTTCGTACGCTCCCTTTCCCACCTACTCTCACTTACTCCTCTTTTCTTTTTTTTTTTCTTTCTTCATTCTTCATTCTTCAAGTCTTCTTTCTTTTCTTTTTTTCTTTCTTCATTCTTCACGCCGGTCTTCTTTCTTTCTTTTTTCTTTTTTCTTTCTTCCTTCTTCACATCTAGGTAAGCCTTTTCTCTTTTTGTTGTTGTTTTTTTTTTTTTCCTTTTTTCTTTCTTCCTTCTTCACAACTGGGTAACTTTCTTTTTCTTTTTCTTTTTCTTTTTCTTCCTTCTTCACAGGTTGTGTTTCTAAGCTTGTGCATTTGTTTTCCTTGAATGGAATTACTGTTAGATTTGGGTTGGTTTTGTTGAATGAGAGGAGATTCATGGGTTTGTGTTCTTATATTTTGGAGCACATTGAGTTTGATTTTGAAATTTCTTGGTGTGTTTGTATTGTGAGTATGTTGTGTTTTTTATAAGTATAAATTTTCTAGATGTGTTTGTATTGTGATTATTTTGTATTTGATCTTGTATTTTCTGAGTTTGTGGTTGATTTGGAATTTTTTTTAATTTGAATTTTGAATTTTCTGGGGAAAAAAGAAACCCAGAAATTTTTTTTTTTAAAAAAATAAAACCTATAGCCGCGTTTTAAACACGGCTTAAAGCTGGTCTATAGCCGCGTTTTTAAAAACGCGGCTATAGGTCTCAGCTTATAACAAGGCCATAGGGCAGAACCCTATAGCCGCGGTTACAAAAACGCGGCTATAGGTCTAACCTTTAGCCGCGGTTGCGAAAAACGCGGCTATAGGACTATTGCTGCGGTGTTTAGGCCGTGTTTGTAAACGCGGCTATAGAAAACGCGGCAATACCCTATAGCTGCGTTTTTGGGGTCTATAGCCGCGTTTTTTAAACGCGGCCTAAACCCCCTTTTTTTGTAGTGCGGATTTCAAATAAGGGAGATGTTAAGGATACTAATGAAAAAAAAAAAGGGTGTTACAGACCTAGCTAGATCTGTTGAATTTGCGAGCTACATGAAGGCATATATATGAGTACATCCTCAAGAAATTAATTGGGTGTGTTATGTAACATGCAACGGAAGATTTCATATAAAATAAGAAGTGAATGAAAAAGAATTTAGACCCCATAAGGGTTCACCTCCTTGATATCTTTGCTAAGGCTGCTCATAATATACACAACCTTGTAAGCTTAATTAATTTAAATGGTGATCCCTCACCAAAAATATATAATGCAACATATGCACTTTAAACCATAAATAAACACAATAAACACTACAAAACGTGGGGGTCTGAGGCTACGTCAACATATATTAATTAATTTAATACCATGACACGATAATACTACAACTATAAAGTTTTTTTTTTATTTTTTTTTATTTTAATACAAGATAGAATTTCTACTCTAACCTAATCTAAGTGTATATGTGTATGAAATTTCCTCCTGGAGACTTGAACCCTGACCCTTGCCCTCCACATCCTACAAGCATTTATACACACCAAGAAGCGTGGTGGTTCAACTATAAAGTTTTTGATAATACGAAATACTTATCTAAAACTAACATTAATTAGTATTCTCCTCACATCTTCTACTAATTATTATTAAAAAAAAAAGCCTAAATCCTGCCATTGTTTTTCCTTCTTTTGTTGGACTTCCAAAATGAAGTTGAAAATTGGAGTAGCCCTCTTCTAAATAATTAAACCTTGCGAACATTGACAATGATCTCATCTTGTTTTTGCACTTGTTCTCTCTTTTCTGCCTTTTCCCATCACTGTTGTGATCTTGTGCTGATAAGGGACCCATCAAATTCCTGATTCTGTGTTCATTGCTAATTTATCATTGTGGTGAGAAAGGTTTAACCTTTGCTCATCATATGGAAGAACCATACTCTCCATATTATATACACACAGTCCAAACCAGTGGCGGAGCCAAGAATTTAGGTTAGGGGGGGCAAGATTAAAAGAAAAGATTGGAAATAAAAAATTAATCTAAAAAAATTAATCAATATTAATAACAAAATAAGTAAACAACTATATGATAATTTAATTGTCATACAGAATCTAACATAAAATGTAAACTTTAATTTATTTTTTCACATCTAGTTTATTTTACTCAATTGCCCTCAACGATTTTTCATATTTTGAAATCGCTGCATGATTTCTTCACACTTAATAGTCTTGAATATATCTTTCTCAATATATGTAACTAAGCAATCATTCATCCATTGATCTCCTATTTGATTGCGTAATCGATTTTTAATTATGTTCATTGTTGAAAAAGCTCTTTCAACAGTAGCTGTTGTAACTAGTAAGATCAATGCCAAAGTCTCTAATGAGTAAATCGATGGATATGAAACATTTTTGTTCATTTCTACCATTTTTTCAACAAGCTGTCTAATTCCTCTAAATGCTGAAAACTTTTCAGTGGACTGCATATCATGGATGTATGTCTCAAGTTGGTTATCCAAGAAAGAAACTTGAGACATAAAAAAATTTTACAGGCAATTTGGTCTAGTCCATCAAGTTTACTAAGTGGGACCCATTAATTTTATATATATAATTGTACTAGGAGTAGAAGTCTACTACTACTACTACTACTAGGAAAGCTGGAAAAGTAAAGTGAATTCACTTAATTGGGTTTTTTATTTTTTATTTTTTGTCTTTCATGTGGGGGGTATTTTTTATTTTTTATTTTTTGTCTTATGTGTTTTGGGGGGGGGGGGGGGGGCATTTGAAAATTCAGGGGGGGCAGGTGCCCCCCCTCGCCCCCCCCTCCCTCCGCCCCTGGTCCAAACCCATAATAATCTGACTCTATATTTGGAATCACAGTTCTTTTAGAATTATTTAGAAGATTGTAGATGACTATTTTCTTAAGGTTCACCTCCATTAAAACATCACTGTTTTTGGTGAAACACAATGGCCTCAAATGCTCCTCAACATTGGGAATGACAAACAATTTTTCCCAATATTCTTCCACCCCATATTTCTTCATTACCCAAGTCTCAAAGTTGCTTCCATTGGGGTCGTAATCACCGTATGATAGAGAGGCATCCACCTAAAACCCCCAGCTTAAACTCTAAAACCCTCAGCTCAAACTCTGAATGCTTATCTAACATGTATGGTAATGGCAACTCAAAGAAGTGTTCTTTAGCCGGATCAAAATAAACCAGTGCCACTTTTAAAGATTTAGAATTGACTTCCGTATTATATTCTTCACGGCGAAGAACCCAATGGGGAGCACCATTCAAAGTAACCCCTTGTGTGTGAGAATCAAGATTGTAAGGTGTAGGGAATTAACCCGAAATTCCCAACCTGTGAGAAACAAAAAATTAGAGAAAACACATGCCAAAGAAAAACAATCACACGCACAAGACAATATTTACATGGTTCAGCAATTTGCCTACATCTACGAAGTTGTAGGAATTTCACTATTATCAGGAAAAAAAATACAAAGTGCGGCTACAGTTTTTCACTCTCTCAAAAAACTACAACAACCAAACCTTAATCACCAAAACACGTTTTTTACATTCTGCGCACAGGATTCACAATGGGCTACAAACAAACCTCTACTCCATGGACTAAGTCTCAGAAAATCTCCCATTAAAAAACTGCGCAACATTTTTTGGGTCGGGTCGAATTGTCAACCGGATCAAATATAAATTAGACTCCACAAAGCCCAACAAATCTCCCACTTGGAGACTAGTTCAATCACCAACATCAACCGCAATCCTCCAAAAAACAATCCATCATCCTTGCAACTCGTCCTCTTGTCCTTAAGCTAGAAGGTCAACTGAACCTGCACACAGCTTCAGCTTCTCAATAGTGACACCCTTAGTCAACATGTTTGCTGGGTTCTTAGATCCACAAATCTTCTCAAGTACTATCAGCTTATCTTCAACAAGATAACGGATAAAGTGGTATTTTGTCTGTATATGCTTCTACTTTGAATGAAAAACCGAATTTTTAGAAAGAAAGATTGCACTCTAACTATCACTGTGTAGAATGCCCATCTCTTGTTTCTTGCCCAATTCATCTAAGAAACCATGTAACCAAATTATCTCCTTTCCAGTTTCAATTGCTGCAACATACTCAGCTTCTGTAGTAGACAAAGTAACAATTTTTTGTAGATTTGAAGCCCATGATATAGTTGTATCATCCAGAGTAAATACAAACCCAGTAGTACTCTTTCTACTATCAATATCACTAGCAAAATCAACATCTACATAACCCTGCAATTTCAAAATTGTACCTGTGAAGTAAAGACATGTATTTGATGAACCCCTCAAATATCTTAGAATCCACTTAACTGTCTCCCAATGTTGCTTTCCAGGCCTACTCATAAATCTGCTCACAACTCCCACTACATGTGCAATGTTTGGCCTTGTACACATCATAGCATACATCAAGCTACCAATAGCTGAGGCATAGGGCACCTTGCTCATATGGACCCTTTCTTCTTCTGTCTTCGATGACTGTTCTTTATTTAGTTTGAAATGACTACCTAAAGGTGTGCTCACTAGTTTGGCTTCATTCATATTGAACCTGTTGAGAACTTTCTTCACATACTCTGACTATGAAAGTTTCAATGTACCATTAGCCTTGTCTCTAATGATTCTCATACCAAGGATTTGCTTTGCAACTCCCAAATTCTTCATTGTAAACTATTTTGACAATTGCTTCTTTAGATCATTAATCTCCTCAATGCTAGACCCTGCAATGAGCATATCATCCACATATAATAGTAAAATGATATAAGAATTGTCAAAGAACTTAACATAGCAATAATGATCAGATTTACATCTCTTGAACCCAATTCTATGCATAAAATTGTCAAATTTTTTGTACCACTGTCTTGAAGCTTGTTTTAGGCCATACAAACTCTTTTTCAGTTTGCAGACTAGATTCTCTTGTCCCTGAACAATGAATCCTTCTGGCTAAATCATGTAAAGGTCTTCCTCTAAGTCACCATGTAGGAATGCCGTCTTCACATCTAACTGCTCAAGATGAAAATTCTCTGCAGCCACCATTCCCCGTATCAGTCTGATTGTTGACATCTTCACAACTGGAGAAAATACTTCTGAGTAGTCAGTGCCCTTCTTCTGTTAGAACCCTTTGACAACTAATTTGGCCTTGTAACGCTTGCTGCCATCATGCTCATTCTTTATTTTGTATACACACTTGTTGTGCAAAGCCTTCTTTCTTACTGGCAATTCAATCAATTCCCATGTCTGATTCCTTAATAAGGAATCTATCTCATCCTTCATGATTAACTCCCACTTGTTTGAATTTTCATCTTGCAAGGCTTCTTCATAACATTCTGGCTCACCACTATCAGTTAACATGAGATAATTTAGAGTGGGTGAATAACGTTGTGGAGGTCTAATGGTCCTGGAAGATTTACGGACTTCAGCTACAGGTGTACTCTAATCTACCTGTGAATCTGCATTCTCCTTATCTTCTTCACCCTTTTTTTGGATAGTACTTTCAGTCAATTCATCTAAGTTGACAAACTCAGATTTCTTTTGATCTATCTCTGTAACATCTAACACTACAATTAACTTGTCCTTGTACATAACCTGTTCATTAAATATCACATTTCTACTTCTGATGACTCTCCTATTTTGTTCATCCCAAAACCTATAGCCAAATTTCTCATCACCATAGTCAATGAAAAAACATATTTTAGACTTTTCATCAAGTATCAGAATCAATATGAACATAAGAAACACAACCAAAAACTTTTAAATGTGAAAACTTTATCTCTTTACTACTCCAAACCTCCTCAGGAAGTCTGAACTCCATAGGAATTGATGGTCCTCAATTTATTAGGTAAGCTGCAGTGCTAATAGCATTAGCCTAAAAAGTTTTTGGTAGTCCAGCATGCAACCTCATACTCCTAGCACGCTCATTGAGAGTTCTGTTCATGCGCTCAACCACACCATTCTGCTATAGTGTCCCAGGAATGGTCTTCTCTATTCTAATTCCATGTGCAGCACAATACTCACTGAAACCTCAATCTATGTACTCTATTTCATTATCTGACCTCAAACATTTTACTTTCAAACCTGTTTCTATCTCAACCATTGCATTCCACTTTTTAAAAGTTTCAATACATTATATTTATTTTTTAGAAAATAAACTCATACCTTTCTACTTGAGTCATCAATGAAAGTGATGTAATACCTTGAACCTCCAAGGGATGCAATCGGAGAAGGCCCCCACAAATTAATGTGTACTAACTCCAATTTTTTAGCCTTTGGTGTCCTGCCAGTTTTAAAAAGCTCACCCTTTTCTGCTTTCCTAAGATGCAGCTTTCACACATGTCAAAATCAACAGACTTCAATTTTGGTAGTTTCTCTTTTGACAGCAGCATTTTCATCCATTTCTCACTCATGTGACCAAGTCTGCGGTGCCATAGGCTTGTATCAGTACTTGCGTTAGCAACTACAATTGTGCCTCTTGAACTTGAGGTCATATATAGAGTACCGATTTTATTTCCATGAGCCAATACTCTGTCTCACTTTGTAACCTTCAAGTACCACCAACAAATAGTATTGCATGCCCTTCATCATCAAGTTGTCCAACAGAAATCAGATTCTTTCTTAGGTCAGGAATATGTCGAACCTTCTTCAGTAACTAAACAGATCCATTGGGTAACAATATCCGAACATCTCCCATACCCACAACATCCAAGGCTGAACTATCAGCCAAATACACTTTACCAAAATAACCTGTAACATAATTTTGTATGATTTTTCGATTTGGAGTGATATGAAACGAAGCTCTTGAGTCCAAAACTTAATCATCAAGTGAACTGTCTACTACAAGAAGTAATGCATCCTGTATCTCTTCTGTTACAGCATTATCAAAATCATCTTCATTCTTCTTCTTAGGACTTTTGCATTGCCTCCTAAAGTGACCTGTTTTCCCATAGTTCCAACATTTTACTTGTTGGCCTGATCTAGATTTGCTTCTGTTCCGATTAGAATTTCTAGATTTTAATCTGTCCCGATTTGAATTTCTGTCATTACCTCTGTCTCTTATCTTAAGGTTTAGGGTAAAACCAAATCTTGAGGTTTCACCTGCATCCCTTCTGTGAATCTCCTCAACTAAAATTAAATCTCGTATGTCATTGTACTTCAGCTTTTCCTTTCCTGTAGAATTGCTTACTGCCATCCTTATTGCCTCCCAACTATTTGGCAAAGAAGCCAAAACGATCAATGCACGAATCTCATCATCAAAATCAATTTCTACAGACGACAATTGATTTGTGATAGTGTTAAATTCGTTCAGATGCTGAGCTACTGATGCATTCTCTGCCATCTTCAAATTAAAGAGTTTCTTCATCAGATGCACCTTATTATTTGCTGACAGCTTTTCATACATACCAGACAAAGCCTTCATCAGATTTGCTATGGTCTTCTCCTTTACAACATTGTGTGCAACAAATCTAGACAGAGTTAACTTGATAACTCTCAGTACCTGTCTGTCAAGAAGAGCCCATTCCTCAGCCTTCATAATCTCAGGCTTTGTCCCCAAATGAGGCAGATGCAATTTCCTCCCATAGAGATAATCTTCAATCTGCATCCTCCAATACGTGAAGTCTGTGCCATCAAACTTTTCTATTCCAGACACCTTTCCTGCTTCATTTTCCATTGCTCCCACTCAAACCTAACCCTAGGCTCTGATACTAGTTGTAGGGAATTAACCCAAAATTCCCAACCTATGAGAAACAAAAAATTAGAGAAAACACATGCCAAAGAAAAACAGTCACACGCACAAGATAATATTTACGTGGTTTGGCAATTTGTCTACGTCAACGGAGTTGCAGGGATTTCACTATTATCAAGGAAAAAAAATACAAAGTGCAGCTACAGTTTTTCACTCTCTCAAAAAAACTACAACAACCAAACCCTAATCATCAAAACACGTTTTCTACATCCTCTGCTTCATGGACTAAGTCTCAGAAAATCTCTCATTAAAAAACCATGCAACATTATTCAGGTTGGGTTAGGTTGTCAACTAGATCAAATATAAACTAGGCTCCACAAAACACAACATAAGGAAATTCATTGTCATCAATTTTTTTCAAAGTATTGGTCCTGAAAGAGTAGGTAGAGATGGAAAAATATTTAAGAGTATTATAATAATCGCTGGGTGAGACTGTTGGACTTGCTGTATGAGATACTAACACAGCCTTGTAATCATCAGAGGAAGAATCATAACCAAGTCCACACATGAGTGAACCACAAAAATGACCCGTAATATCATAGTCTAATTTAAACATATCGTGTGTACCAGAAGATGGGTTCCACAGATAAAGATAAAAACGATAATAAACAAGTAACAAATTGTTGCAAGAGCCCAAGATATCTGGGGTTTTTCTCTTCCAAAAATAAACAAGTCGAGAGATTTCGTTTCAAGCATGAAGCCATTGTAATCTATGATATTAAGCTAGGCGGAGAAGACACGAGAATTTATATCTTTGCGTTGCTCAATGCAGCCGCATCTCCAAAGGTTCATGTTGTTGTTAGGCTTGTTGGCGCTGTCATAGCGTGCTTTGGCAAACTCAGAGCTTGAAATCAAAGAACACCATGTTTTGCATACGGACTTAAATCGCTGTAGAGATTTTGACAGGGAGTCTTTTTAGTACGTCATGCACGATGTCCTCTGGAATGTTTTGTGAAAAAAATCTTGGGTTTTCCATGATTTTCAAGAACCTGTTTGTGAAAGGTTACTAGATTTTGTTTTTTTTTGTTTTTTGGTCTTCTCATATGGTTGATGCTAGGGTTTTTTCTCCATTTTATATGGCGGCGTTGTAACCTTTAAGGCCAAGAATCATTGTTTGTTTGCGCCTTTTTTAATTGGGTTGGCTTCCTTAGTAGTTTCAATGGCTGAAGATACAAAGCTAAATCCAATTACATTATACGAAACAGCCCACGGATGCATACGAAAGCCCATTTAGTGTATGTTTGGATAATGCTGAAAATCACTTTTCAGCTGCATCCCATGTTTTTCAGTGGGTCTCGTGTACTGTTTGCGGAACCCATAAGTACTTTTTTCAACAAAAATAACTTTAAAACTAGGTCCCACAGCACTATTCACATATTTAAAAATTATTTTGTTAGAGTGTTTTCAGTTTTCAGCAATAAGCGGTATCCCAACACACCCTTATTCGTATTCTTGATAGGGACTATATTTGATTCTTATTTTGATTCTATCTCAATATTTGAAAGGTTTATCAATTTATTGGCTACCCAATCATGGTGGATGGGGGTTTGGCCCAATAACCCATAGGCCACCAGGGGTCTTCGATCAATGTTGAAGGCTCCACCCTGACAAACCCAATATAGATCCAATCACTTTTATTGTCTCACTTGGTAACAAACATGATTAATTAGGGATACTATGACCCATTTGGTAAGAGATTTTCAATGACGTTATTTGTATTTTTTAGAAATAAGTGTAGGTGAAAAAGTATAAAAATACATATAATGTTATTTAAACACTAAAAAATGTTGTTTAAACAAATGGTAACAAAGAGCCCTATAACCTCCAAGAACCTATGATTTGGGACACTTATGTCATGTCCTACTGTAGCAAAACATTAAGAGACCTTCCAAGGATGAGACAAGACTTGGCAGGATCTTTGGCCATTTATACAGCCTCAGAGGCAATACAAAGAAACCCACCGCGCACAAAGTACACACACTTTGCTCTCACTAGTATAGTAGTACAACCATGCTTTCAGATAAAGCTTGCAACTTTTACCAATTATTCACAAATTGATTTGATCAGACTTACATATTGAAGTTTTATTACTCTCAAACATTTGGAAAGAACAATATTAGACTAAGGTACACACTGTAACTCATATAATAATATAAAACCCAGGCGTAGCACACAAGTAGCTAATTTGACATTGTCACTTAATATACTTGGCAAACCAGTCCAACAGGTTCTGATGGGCCTCCTCAGCAGACTTCACAGCTACTTCATCCTCATCCTCGTACCTAGTTGTCCACCCATGTATGACTTTTGGAAATATCTTAACATAGAAATCCACCTGAAAAGAATCAAACATTATTTGATTACTATCAAATGGAAAAACTAGGAAAACATTAGAGAAGGTAACACCAATATAGATTGATTGCACGAACAAACTATAGCCTCAATATGGAAGATTGGCCTAAGTTAGTTCAAAGGTATTTAAAGGAAAAAGCAGATCACCATGATGAATATCTGTTTATTGTTTAAAATGATTTAATAACACTAACTAGCCAAAACCAAAGGTTCTATGATCACATCATCAAAACCAAAGCCAAAGATCCATCAACAAATGCAAAAATTGGGAGAACGTGGGAAAAAGTTACACCAATATGGATTGATTGCTAATTGTGGAGAAAACTATAGCCCTAGTAAGAAAAGATTGACCTAAGTTAAGGTGTTTCAAGGACATACTGACGAATCACCATGATGAAAATTTATTTGTTTGATTGAAAAGATTTAACACACTTACACCGGGCAAAATGGGTATTTAACCCTAATTTGAAAACTATGTAGCAAAATATCCCTGTTTTTTAAACTTGATTTTAATAAAATCGAGTTATAGGTAGAACTTAACATTAGCAATATCGAGTTCTATGCAAATTTTGCCACTTAAATTTTTTTTGAAAAATTTAAGTGAAACTAATATTGAGTTCTACTTAAAAATATACGTAGAATTTGATTTTGAGGATATTAAGTTTTACACTGAACTCGATTTTGTTAAAATCAAGTTCCTTAAGAGGGGTATTTTGCTACATGGTTTTCAAATCAGGGGTAAATACCCATTTTCCCCTACTTAGCCAGCCCCAACCTATATGTTTGCGACAAAAGCCCAGCTCAAAGATGCCATGGTTAACATTAGTAGCCAAAATGCCAAGAAAAGACCAAAGAAGAAGTCATGATATAACAGAGGATAAGGCAAAAGATTCATGTAACCAATTTCATGTTTTGAAAAGTTTTTGTTACATAGAAGAAATAAGTGCAGTTAGCTTGCCAAAAATTGTAATTTATCAAGCCAAAAATCTTATCCCAATGCAGGAGGGATCTAGAGATATGGCATGAGCATGCTTCAACAAGCGCCTGGCCACATAACACAAGACCATTGAGGGTGAACACTCTGTTACCATTCATTCTTTCATCTAGAAAACCAAGAAAAATGCTCTGAGATGAAACAAATGCTAAAAGTATGAAATTTAGGCTAAAAGGATCGTAGTTATGTTCCAAATATTCCAATTCGTAAAAATTAAATGCAGCCAGTCAACCCTCAAGAGAAGAATGATGAACCAGCATTATTACCAGAATGTTATTACTTATTATCTAAGAAGAAGAAAAAATCATAACCAGAAAAGGTTGAGGTATATAAAATAATGTAACAGCTAAGCACTGTAAAGAAGCATATAAAAAAATTAAAAATAAAACTAGACAAGGATTTGATCTTCCTACCTTAGATTGAGAAGTTAAGGCCTCATCATATTGTTTCAAGAGTTCGGGTGGAGCAATATGGTCAATCTCAGCTCCTAGTACTGCAATGGGAACCTTAACACCTGAAATCAATCCCCAAATACCAGTTAACTATGACACAAAATTGTTAATTTTTTTCTTCCCTGTACTTGTACTCTTACTAGAAAATAGATAAATTTAGCAAGTCCTGGTCTGCAAGCAACTTGATTGTAGAAAAAAAAAATATTGGAACAAGAATTTATTTACATTTTACAACAACCAGGGGAAATGCAAAATTATGACAGAAAAGGAGTTATGTAAGATTAAATCATTGTAAACCCGCATGCTAATAGCAAAAAATATCCTTTGACCTCAAAAGAAAGGAAAGAAGCAAACTTATAAAGTCAGGTACTTTTGATTACTAATTACTTCCAATATTTTAATTGCTAAAGTATAATAAGAGCTAGAAGTTTTTTCTTGAGAGTTCTTCAAAAGACACTGTTACATTCTGAAATTGCAAACTAACAATCTAGCGAAACTAATATAAAGCTCTTGAAAAAGTTATACAATGGGATCCATTCAAATCCATACCCTTGATATCATCCACTGTTACCCATGCAGGATGTAATATCACTGCAGCTTGGATAAGTTCAACTTTTGAAAGTTCAACCACAACCTTACCTGAGCAGTGAGAAGAATGTAAAATGTCAAATGTCAGAATTTTTTTCAAGCAATAAAATGCTGTATAAAGATACAAAAAAGAATTAATAGAGAAAAAACTCACCACCCCAGCAAAAGCCTGCAGCCCCAACTGAAGAAGCACCTTTACTTTTCAAAGTTTCAATTATTGGCTTTGCCTCTTCAAATCCTTTATCCTATAGAAATAATAATTGAGCTTCAGATACTATTATAGTGAAATCTGAAATTTGCATAGCAATATGTAGAAAACTGCAATATTAGGGTCAGTGGGTCACCAATTTTAACCCAGGTCACAAAAAGTGGACAAAGCCAGCTAGTTCAATAATTTATGAAGTATGAACCATTTGTTGCTTACAGCAATAACAATAAAGCAATTGTGCAGCTGAATTCACACACATATTCAGACAGCCTAATATGCAAAATACCAAACCCCACAATGGAGGCCTTCAGAATATAATCTCAAATGAAAATGTAGCAATACATTCAAGTTTCACAAAAGGTTCACTGTGACAAAATTTTTTTCTCTTGATAAGTAAAAAACAAACTTATAAACAATTTCCAAGCAAAAATTAAAATCTAGAACCGACCGTTCCATGATCCTTCAACCAAACTTCTAGAGGATTATTAGCAATATCTTCGAGCACAAAGGGTTCTCGTATGAAGTCAGGAACTACCACATAATATCCAGCAGCTGAAACCTTGTCTGCAAGCTTCCTTTTATATATAAAGCAGCCAACATTAGTTTCAGAAGCTAAAAAAAGCACAAACTCACACTGTTGATTATTTGTGACTGTCTTTATGAACATGCATGAGAGATCACAACTTCACTTTTTTAGTTGAAAAATTATGATTGTTGCACTTATTATTCAAAGCAACATAACATAGCTTTGATTAGACAATTACACGCTAGAATTTGAAAGTGTATTTGACCAAGTTAGGCCAGCTAAATTTCAGAGTGATGGGTTTAAATTTTAACAAATATATTGCCACCTAAACGGAAAATCGCAATGTAAGTTATGCCTTACATACAGAATGACTTGTTAAAAACAGCATAATCTGATGGACTAAGCAAAATTCATAAACTAAACAAAGAAAAGAGAGAGAATAAAGCATACCTCAATTTTGGAGCTTCATATCCTGCAGGAAAAATCAAATACAAAAAGTTGGAACATGATAGTGGTAATGAATTAACATAGCCAATAATTGTTCAACAAGAATTTCACCACTTCCATATTAATTTTCGATACCCAACCAAACCCAGAACAGAAAAACAAATAAATAGTATAAAAACAATAAATAAATAAGCAATTTTTGTTTTTGTTTTTTTTTTGTTTTTTGTTTTTTTTACGTGAATGCCTAAAACAAATACACTAGTGACTAAAAGTCTAAAAGTCTCTGTCTCTCTGATAAATAATACAGGGGAGGGTTTGGATTTCGGAGTACTTAATCTCTCATTTTAATCCTATAACAAATTACTAATTCTCTTTTGAAACAATAAGAAATGATGAATTTAATTACTTACAATATTATTCTAAGTTCTCACACTCTGGTTACTAGTAAGGAGAAAAAGAAAAGGAACTAATTTAATATATATGATAGGTCTAGATTCAAATACTTAAACTTTTAAATTAAGTAATGTCTCACTATATAGTATTATGAGCGGTAATAGTTAAACATTGTGTACAAGACACAATTGAAATCGTGTTGTATAATTGTAAAATTGTGTTTTCAAAACATGATTTCACCATCTCACAATTATAATTGAAATTGTATTTTCAAAATGTGGTTTTAGCTCAAGTGTGTACCTCATTGTGTGTAACAATAATTAGCACAATATTATATTAAGGAGTATTGTATATGTTAAGGAGTGTTGTTACAGACAAAGTTCCCTCTAAACTAGTTTGGTGAAATACTTTTTAAACTCCTCTTATATATTTTATTAAAAGTGAATTTTGAAATTCTAACCATTGGATTGCATTTTTTTATATTCTTAGTACACATGTCAAATTTCATTCAAATCGAATATTATTATTTACTTTCGATCAATAAACTTATTATTTATGCATAATTTTATATTACAAAAACTTAAAATTTAAACATTTAATTGAGAACCATATGAGAAGTTTGGAGAGTTTTGAAGAGAAACATTTTCCTATTGTTACCATATGATCTCAGTAACACTCCAATCATTAGGAAAATAATACTCATACAGATTAATGAAGATAAAATATGAACCTCTAATACTAATAGAAATCTTTTTGTTTTGTTTTGTTTTGTTTTGTTTTGAATTCTCTCCAGAATTTCCAAGAATCAGGAATTTCGAAGGCCCCTATGTTATCACAGAATTTCCAAGGGTCAGGAACTTCCATTTCTGAATGATTACTGAAGGTGCTAAACAATTTACCTCCAGATTCATGTATATATAACCCAATTATTCATTAACCATAAAAGTCAACGCCCAGTTTATAGTTTGGAGTGAAAAACCAATAACTTTTCACAAAATATTTTACATCTACTTACTGAGGTGACAAGCTCTTAATAGTAGATTATAAAATGATGTATGTAATGGATCCATACTAAAACTAATAAAAACCCAACAGTCGTGAAAATTGTTGCCTCGGAAAAAAGTGATTAAAGAAGCCAAGTGTCAAAGAAACGTGTAAGTACCAAAGATATCAGAGATGAGAATGATGGCATGCTTGGCATTAGGGGAGCCAGTGACATAGGTGCTGAGACCACACAGTTGTTCAATATGGCCAGCTCCAGCACTTGGGTCTAAAGTTGGTGGGTTAGAGCAGCACTGATGTCCTGCCATTCTTCTTCTTATTTGATCAGCAGAGCAGCACACACAGTCGAACACAAAAAAGCCTGACACACAAACACACTCTCCACAATCTTTGAGGTTGTGAGAATTTTGTAAAGAAATAAGGGTTGATAATGATATATAAATGTCACTCGGGCCACCACCTTGTCTGCCCAATAGGTCGTGTACTGTCATCAATAAAAATAAGTAAATAAATTTATATCAAATGATACCACCTTATTTATATCAAAATTTAATAAACTAAAGAGATATGTGTAAAAATAACTACCCATCAATATATATCTTTCAATTGTTAGTGGTTGAGATATTTTTTACTGACATATATCACAATTATGAGATTTTGATATCTCCGATTTGATATTTTTTTAATACCAAACACCTTCACGCCATCAATGACGCTACACATGAATTGGACCATTTATTACTATTATTATTATCGAAGTTAGTCATTCATGTTAACGATTGTCAAGTTTGAGTAGTTATTTGTCTATTTTTGTACAGTTTTAATTTACTTCTTTTTTTTTCTTTCCTCCAATCTTCACTATTTTTTTTTTTTTTGGGGTAGTTCTTGGTTACAAGAAAAGGGGACTATTTATTATGGGTCATATTAACTGATATTCTTAGAGCAGTGGTTAATAAACCATAATAGGAAAGTTTTGACACCACTTTCATGAGAAATATAAAATATTGTCCACAACATTTATTATTTTATCATTCTCCAATAAAATATTTCTAAAAATAACTCCTAAACCAATGCTCATTGGTTAACATTTTCCATTTATTATTACCATTTTGTACTTTACCAATCACAACTTGCTATGTGTGATTTGGGCCATCATACTAGTCTTACAATGGGTCATGTTGTGTCATCTTTCATGTCACTACTGATTTTATATAAGACTATGTAGGTCACCCCTAAATGGTCAAACATGCATTAAATTCTTTTAGGATTGTATCAGATATCATATTTTGTGTTAGGATGATTTTTTCCACAACATGATAAGATAGTCAGTTATAAATGGTGGATAGTCACTTTGAACTTATCATTTTTTTTTCCATCACCCACAATCAACAATCTCATGGCAGTAACCCCAAAACAGTATACTGGTATCAATTAGTACCAAAACATTTCGTTCTTCTAGCAAAACTAAAATGGTCTATGGTACGAAATTAACTCATGCTTATAAAACCAAATTGACAAAAATAAAATTTATGGGATCAAAATGACAATTGACCAAACCCAATGAATGTAATTTGCATTTTTGTTTTCTCTATATTTTTTTTTTTTGCACGTCAAGTCAACTGATGATAATTAAGACTTGGTAAAAGAGCTTATTACAAATTTACTCCAATCAATTATGCATTATACCTAATTATTCACTTAAAATTTTATTTTGATACCCAAAATAAAATTATTAATTTGATGCTTCGTTGAAGACATCTCCTTTGCCAAGAATTTTGGAATTAAACTACCAAATCTTAGCTAAAATCACTTTTTCCATTTACCAACAATGTTTTTCTGCAAGAGCCAGATTATTTATTTTTAATAATTCAATAGTTACAATAGGGAGATTTGAACATTAAATCTCTCTATTAAAGATACTTAGGAGGTGCTAATTAGTTGAGGTATAAAATTGGACCTACACAACTAATAAAAGTAAAGTGTTGGTAATAATATGAGAGTACTGTGAGTGTGCTAAAAGCCTAAAAGGAAGAAGTTCCATAGTTGGGGTTAATTATATAGAATAAGGGCTAAATTTGACAGCAAATTTGGTTGTAGTCTAAGACTACAATTTTACTAAATATTTTTTTATTGGATGTAAATTTTGAGAAATCTACCTTTGAATTATTTTTTTTTCTTATATCCTTTATGTTTGCAAAGTTTTCAAAAAATTAAATATAAATAGTTATGTCATCAATCAAATGTTTAAATTTTAATTTTTTGTAGTCTAAAATTATGCATAGAAATAAGTTTATAGATCGAATAGTAAATAAAATCTAATTGGTAGAAAATTTTACATGTGTGTTAAGAACATAAAGAAAATGTAATTCAACAGTTAAATTTTCAAAATTTGTTGTTATGTTAATTTTTTAAGTGAGAGTTGTAGTTTTAAGCTACAATCAAATTTGTAACTAAACTTTGTCCATAAAATTATATTAATTGACATATAATTAGATTATTTTACACAAAATATAAATATTAGTTTTTTTTTCCTTCCTATAGTAGAAACTTAAAGCACAACGTCATTCTATGGGATTTGATCATCCTTTAGATTGGCTAATTAAAATTGATGAGACCAATAGAGTATAGAGTCATAGAGTGTCACTATTATTTTTTTTATTTTTTATTTTTTATTTTTGGTTGTTGTTGAAAGCTGACTATTCTATTAGCATCATCAAACCGAAAGGAACAGGCTAACTAATAACAATAACAACAACAAATAGAAAATACAAATAAAGCAGACCAACTCAACTATCTTGTATTCTAGTTATAATAACAACAAAACAAGTAAGACAAACACAAATAAAGCGAATCAACTCAAATCTCAAGATTAGAATCCGTCTTTACCAATCACAACTTACTATGTGTGATTCGGGCCATCCTACTAGTCTTGCAATGGGTCATGTTGTGTCATCTTTCATGTCACTACTGATTTTATATAAGACAATGTAGGTCACCCCTAAATGGTCAATCATGCATTAAATTCTTTTAGGATTGTATCAGATATCATATTTTTTGCTACAATGATGATTTTTTCCACAACATGATAAGATAGTCAATTATAAATGGTGGATAGTCACTTTAAACTTATCATTTTTTTTTCCATAACTTACAATCAACAATCTCATGGCAGTAACCCCAAAACAGTATACCAGTATCAATTAGTACCAAAACATTTCGTTCTTCTAGCAAAACTAAAATGGTCTATGGTATGAAATTAACTCATTTGCTTATAAGATCAAATTGACAAAAATAAAATTTATGGGATCAAAATGACAATAGACCAAACTCAATGAATGTAATTTGCATTTTTGTTTTCCATATATATATATATTTTTTTTGCACGTCAAGTCAACTGATGATAATTAAGACTTGGTAAAAGAGCTTATTACAAATTTACTCCAATCAATTATGCATTATACCTAATTATTCACTTAAAATTTTATTTTGATACCCAAAATAAAATTATTAATTTGATGCTTCGTTGAAGACATCTCCTTTGCCAAGAATTTTGGAATTAAACTACCAAATCTTAGCTAAAATCACTTTTGCCATTTACCAACAATGTTTTTCTGCAAGAGCCCCAGATTATTTATTTTTAATAATTCAATAGTTACAATAGGGAGATTTGAACATTAGATCTCTCTATTAAAGATATTTAGGAGGTGCTAATTAGTTGAGGTACAAAATTGGACCTACACAACTAATAAAAGTAAAATGTTGGTAATAATATGAGAGTACTGTGAGTGTGCTAAAAGCCTAAAAGGAAGAAGTTCCATAGTTGGGGTTAATTATATAGAATAAGGGCTAAATTTGACAGCAAATTTGGTTGTAGTATAAGACTACAACTTTACTCAATATTTTTTTATTAGATGTAAATTTTGAGAAATCTACCATTGAATTACATTTTCTTCTCGTTTTCAAAAGATTAAATATCAATAGCTATGTCATCAATCAAATGTTTAAATTTTAATTTTTTGTAGTCTAAAATTATGCATAAAAATAAGTTTATAGATCGAATAGTAAATAAAATCTAACTGGTAGAAAATTTTACATGTGTGTTAAGAACATAAAGAAAATGCAATTCAACAGTTAAATTTTCAAAATTTGTTGTCATGTTAATTTTTTAAGTGAGAGTTGTAGTTTTAAGCTACAATCAAATTTGTAACCAAACTTTGTCCATAAAATAATATTAATTAACATATAATTAGATTATTTTACACAAAATATAAATATTAGTTTTTTTTTTTCCTTCCTATAGTAGAAACTTAAAGCACAAGGTCATTCTATGGGATTTGATCATCCTTTAGATTGGCTAATTAAAATTGATGAGACCAATAGAGTATAGAGTGTCACTAATTTTATTTTATTTTTTGTTGAAAGCTGACTATTCTATTAGCATCATTAAACCGAAAGGAACAGGCTAACTAATAACAATAACAACAACAAATAGAAAATACAAATAATGCAAACCAACTCAACTATCTTGTATTCTAGTTATAATAACAACAAAACAAGTAAGACAAACACAAAAAAAGCGAATCAACTCAAATCTCAAGATTAGAATCCGTCTTAAACCAACCCCCCCCCCCCAAAAAAAAAAGAGAAAGGAAGAAGAACATGGATAGAAATAGAATTTTATGAATGAGGGCCAAAATAATTATAATAAAATATATATAATTGAATCAATTTAATAGTATCATATAAGAAATATGAAGAGTTGGGGAGGGGGGGTAACCATATTTCTTTTGAAAATTTTAGGTAAATTTAGAGGTAAAAATCTAATATTTAAGAATTTTGGGGGACCAACCATATATTTTTTTGAAAAATTTAGGAATCTTTAGAGGTAATTTTATAAAATTAGAAAAGTTTGGACAGGCCACCCTTCTAAGTGTTCCGCCCTGAAGAAGAAGAAGCCAAATTGGAACAAATAACAAAATAAAAATGAATTCTTAAAAAGTGAAAGAAACACATAATGTTTGCGATGTTACCTCAAATGTGACCACATCTAAGCAAAAACAAGTCTAGTTAAAAAGAGAGATATTTATAATCTGGGGGAACCAAATAACCAAATTTATACTCTTAGAACTTAAATACGAAGAAAAGGAGAATATGAAAAGATTGAGAGAAATTAACGAGATGAATTGGCTAATAGATTGAAAATAAAAGAGTAAAAGGATTATCTACATGGCATTAGGAAAAAGGAAAAAGAAAATGAAACTGTTTTTTTTATTTGTAATTTAAGTGTTTAATTACAACATGTTTATCGTAACTCGTAACTTTTATAATATATTATATGGTATGATATGAATTAGTTAAAAATGCATGCGATAAACATAAAAAAATGATTTAAAAGTTCAAATTAAGTGTATTATAACTCAACTTATTAACACTTCTTGATGTGCCTATGAAATTTAGAATTTAAATCTCTATTACATCCGTTTGTAAGCATTTTTTCAACAAACAAAATAAAAAAAAGATGCCATCGCAATATTGCCCTCCTTCGTCAAGAATGAATCTAGACACATGGTAGTCAATATTCACAATGACATGCCGAATGGAGTGAGGGTGTAATAGTCTATAGACTACTTTAAGGAGGGCCCCTGAACTCAAACATCACTGTACCTTGAATGATGGGTCAAAGCTCCAACCATAAGCATATTTTTGGGAACATCACTGTACCTTGAATGATGGGTCAAAACTCCAACCATAAGCATTTTTTTTGGAACATCACTCTACCTTGAATGATGGGTCTGTTTCTCCCAAAAAAAAAAAGGAAAAAAAAAAAAGAATGATGGGTCAAAACTCCAACCATAAGCATTATTTAATAAGCAGATGAGTAATTTGGGATTCCGGTGCAAATTGGACTCAAAAGTGGACTGTAGTAATTTTCCGTAGGGAAATACTGGTCAAGAATCTAGTTAAAAAAAAATTTTATGAAAAAGAAAAAAAAAAATTAATATTTTGACAATTTTTTTCATTTTCCATAAAAGTGATGTCAAAACTTTCTTTAACTGGAGTGCCTTAAGGACACCTAGGGTCCGTTTGGATTGAGCTTATTGTTGCTGAAAACTGAAAACTGAAAACTGAAAACTGAAAACACTGTAGCAAAATAATTTTTAAATGTGTAAATAGTATCGTGGGATCTATTTTTAATATTTTTTAATACGTAAACAGTACATAAACAGTGAATCCATAGGAAATTACTGTTCACATGCAGAAAAAAAAAAAAAAAAAAAAAAAACGTGGACGTAGCAAAACGCACAAGCCAAACGGTCACCTATTAGTATTTTCCTTTAAAAAAAAGTAATTTTATAGCTGTACTGGAATTTAAATCCTGAAGTCACTATTAGAAACAGTAAGAAGTGCCGAAGTCTCCGTTAGAAGTACTAGAAGGTACTACAGACAATAGTTGAGTTACATAACTCTTGGAATCTATCTACTTAATTACTATTGACCTTACCTCTCTTCTTGTTTTCTATATTCTTGTTTTCGATTGAAGGAAGTTGCTGACCATACAATGAATTAGTGGTCCCTTGACATGTGCCTGTATACCGTTTTTTTTTTTTTTTTGATTAGGCAAACAAATATGTTAATATTTTAGCTGACACTGGAAGGATACAACATACTAAAAGTGCATAATCAGTGTACTATTTTTGTATTTTACGTTCTATTTATTTGATTGTAAAATGTTTTACAAAAAAATATTTACAGCACTTTACCGGCTTCATTATAAAATTTGACCAATCCAAAAAATGTTTTTTTTGCTGATTATAAAATCCTCTGTAAAATATTGTAAAACGTATTATCTTTATAAATTTGGTAAAACATTTTATAAAAATACACAGAGGTTCTCTCCCATCTAATGGTTGGGTTGTTGGTCTAATAGTTGGTGTTGACAATCCGACAGCTAGAGCTACTGATATTGGCTTTTGATCACCGGACCTCCGACATTGGCAACTACTGTGATTGAGCCATAGTTTTTGTGGTTTGTATTTGAAAATGTTTTAGAAAGTGAAACAAACAGAGCTTTGAGGTGAATAATTTTATATTGCTACATTCCAACCCCCCACCCCTAATTTTTGTAATCATTTTTTTTTTAATGCACCTTCCATTAGCATTAAATAAAAACTAGGCCATGCTACTTGCTAGCAAGTGTTCTAAAGGGACATGTTAAGAATAATACCTATTTAATTATGAATTGTAATATATAAGATCGTCACGAGACAATCTCATCAGACATTTCTCTTACATGTGGGATTCACATGCATGGAAACCATAAATATTTTAAGAACGATATTTTTATAAGACCGTCTCATAAGATAATTTTTCATTTTTTTTAAGAGAGTTTTAACATATAACGTCCACTTTTGATAATAGCTTTTTATCATCAAACAAAAATACCAATTGGTTTTTGGAGTAGGCAGAAATTGAACCATAAATCTCTTATTCAACTATTAGAGACTTTATTAGTTGAGCTAACTAGAACCCACAATTTTTCATTAAAGAGGACTAAGTGATTTCTTGCTAATGCTAGCTATGGTCTAGAATAAGGATTTCTAATGTAAATACTTTTTAAAGTCATATATTTTAGATCTTATTTTATATGGCAATTATTTGGGTATCAAAAGATTCTTCCTTTTTGAGAGCATATCCAATATCTTCAAATGTTAAAAAGTAGATAGAGAAAGAGGAGTTATCTTATCAATTTTTCACAAGTTGATGTTTTCTAGTTGAACACAAGAATAGAAAATGTTATCCTTCATTATAATTTATATACCTTTCTTTTTTGATACTATACATATGTTTGATCCGCAAGCCTTTCTTTTTTAAAACTACATCACTATCTTACTTATTTCACAAGTTGATGTTTTCTAATTGCGCACAAGAAAATGTGATCCTTCTTTATAATTTATAAACCTTTCTTTTTTTATACTATATATATGTTTGATCCTTCACCACAAGCCTTTCTTTTTTAAAACTACATCACTATCTTACTCATTTCACAAGTTGATATTTGTAATTGCGCACAAGATTAAAAAATATAATCCTTCATTATAATTTATAAACCTTTTTTTTTTTTTTTTTTGTGAGTTTCAGTTAGCTCAACCGGATAAGCCTCTGATAGTTGTATAAGGGATCTGAAGTTCAATTTCCACCTACACCAAAAACTGATTGGTTTCTTGGTCTGATGATAAAGAGCGCTCATCAGAAGCGGACGCCATAGGTTAAAACTTTCTAAAAAAAAAAAACCATTCTTTTTTTTATACTATATATATGTTTTTTTTAATACTATATATATATATATATATATATATATATATATATTTGATCCTTCACCAGAAGCCTTCCTTTTTTTTTTTTTTTTTTTAAACTACATCACTATTTTACTCATCTTTTGTGTTCAGTGGTTGTACAATGTTGATCCCATTCAAATAACTCTTCCTCTATATTAATCTTCTTCTTCTGCTGCGGCTTCTTCTTCTCTCATTTTTGTGTGTATAATATATCTCTTTCTTCTTGTCTTTTGGGTGAAGATGAGGAACTGAAGAAGATTAATGTATTTGCGTTTTATTTTTTATTTTTTTATTTTTTTTAAATTATAATATTTTATATTTTTAAAAAATACAAATAATTCTTTATTTCTAGTGCCTATTTGGCGAAGTAATAACTGCAGAGGTTTAGTAATAGAGCTTAACGTAAAAGCTCTATATATACAAGCCCATGATGCCACCATCTGCTTGCACTCGTAATATAATGGAAATAATTCTATCACAATATTTGCAAGGATAGCATGAATGATTTGGCATACACAGTAAACCTGTGAAGTGCAATTTAGACTGTAGCAAACATTAAGAGAGCCTCCCACAATGAGGCAGGAATTCGGCCATTTATAGAACCTCAGAGGCAAGCTCTCCAGCTTTTCTTAGCCTCTGATAGCTCAAAGGCATCAGCATTGATCACTTTTGAGATAATACATATGCAATAATGATATGGTCACATGAACCAATTCAAAGCATTCGGCAAATTTATAATCTATATTGAAGCATTCAGTCATAACTCATCAGAATTAATCCAGTCACACAGATTTTAGAGCCGCCAAGGCAACACTTTCAGTGCATTATAGCCTCAGACAGCTCAAACAGCCAAAGGCACCGATATTGCCATGGACATCAGAGAATGCATGGCGTAATGACAACCACATGAACCACATACACACACATTGCTCTCACTACAGCCATACTTTCAGATAAAGCATGCAATTTTCACCCTTTATTCATAAACAAGTTCATTCAAATTCTTATATACTACAGATTAAAGTCTAGCTACTCTCAACACTTTCAGTGCATTACAGCCTCAGACAGCTCAAAGAGCCCAAGGCACTGATATTGCAATGGACACCAGAGAATGCACGGTGTAATGACAACTACATGAACCACATACTCTCACTACAGCCCTACTTTCAGATAAAGCACGCTATTTTCACCCTTTATTCATAAACAAGTTCATTCAAATTCTTACATACTACAGATTGAAGTCCAGGTTCTCTCAAGTCTCAACCACATGAGAAAACTAGCATTTTACTGGATCCACACTGCTACTCATAATATTATAGAACCAAGACATATCACAGAAGTATCTAATTTGACAATTTCACTTCACATACTTAGCAAACCATTCTAACAAGTTCTGATGGGCCTCGTCAGCCGACTTCACAGCTGCCACATCTTCAACACTGTACCTGACTGTCCACCCATGTGCAACTTTCGGAAATATCTTAACAAAGCCATCCACCTGAAAAGAATCAAAACATTATTTTATTATTATGAAATGCAATATTTGGAAAAAGTTACACCAAGATGGATGCATTGCATGGGCAAACCATGGCCTGGTTTTGAAGATAGACCTCAGGCATTTCAAAGACAAGATGATGAATCACCATATGAACATTTAGTCATTTGTTCAAAAAGATTGATAACACTTACCCCAACCCCAACCTATCTCTTTACCACCAGAGCCAAAGCCAAAAATGCTATGACAAACATTCATCAAATGCCAAGGCCAAAAAATCCATAATAAATGCAAAATTTGGGAAAAGATGGGGAAGAAAATTCTACTTATTAAGTCAAAAAACCTATCCGAGGAGTCATCTACTCATTAAAGAAATGTGCAAAAACAAAGCTGAATAAATAACATGACCAAAAAAATATTACTCTCTAAAAGAAACAAATGCTAAAAGCATGAAATTCAGGCTAAAGGGCTCCTGGCTATATTTTAATATGTAAAAAATTAAATACAGCCAATCTGCCGTCATTAAAAGAATGATGAAACATCAGTATTAGATTTCCTTCTTTATTATATAAAGAAAAGAAGCTTTCATAATTAGAAAGGAAAAGGCATTAATCATAAGATTTCATAAGAAAATAAGGATTTGGTTTTCCTACCTCAGGTTTAGCAGCTAAGGCCTCTTCAAACTGTTTCAAGAGCGCAGGTGGAGAAAGATGGTCATTTTCAGCTCCTAGTACCGCAATAGGAACCTTAACCCCTGAAATTAATTCCAAACATTGATCAGTAAACAATGAGACAATCCATTATTTTTTCTCTCTTGCACTTGTACCAAAACAGAAGAAATTTAATGTAGAAAAACTCAAAAACACCATTGTTAAAGAAATGATTTCTGACAACCAGAATGTATTTTTAGAACAGAAAAGGCATTGAATAAGATTAAATCATTGCAAACCAGTATGCCAGTAGCAAAAAAAAAAAAATCCATTGACCCCAAGAGAAAGGGAGAAAAAGCAACTTATAGAGTCAGATACTTGTAATTTCTGCCAACATTTAAATTGATAGAGTATTGATGAGAGCTAGAAATTTTTTCCTGAATGTGCTAAAGACATTTTTAATTTCTGAAATTGCAAACTAATAATCTAATAAAACTAATATCAAGCTTTAGCACATTTCAAGCACTAGAATCCATACCCTTGATATCATCTAGAGTGACAAATGAAGGATGACATAGCACAGCAGCTTGGATAAACTCAACTTTTGCAAGTTCAACCACAACCTTGGCTGAGAAGAGCACAAAAGTTAAGTATCAGCATTTTTTTCAATCAATAAAATGCTATCTGACTTAAAATGTTAGAAATTTAGAATCCTTAATCAAACTTGTTTTCAGTAGAAAAAAATAAAGAAACTTAGTCAGGGGAGGGGGTTAAAGTGAAACTATGAAGATACACAAAACCAATTATTCCCTAACAAGCAATAACTTCTGCGCTTGGGTGCTAGTTTGGGAACGAAGAATTAATGATAAAAACTCACCACCCCAGCAAAAGCCAGCAGCCCCAACTGCAGAAACACCTTTACTTTTTACAGCTTCAATTACTGGCTTTGCCTCCTCAAATCCCTTATCCTTTAGAAAGAATTATAGAGCTTTAGACACTATTAGTGCATACTAAAAATCACATAGTAATTAGCTGAAAGCTGCAAGATCAGGGTCATCAATTTCAATCAAGGCCACTAAAGGTTTACACAGCTAGGTAGTTTAATAATTTATGAAGTAAGAACATTCTGCTACTTTCAGTAATAACAATAAAGAAGTTATGCAGCTAAATCCACACACATATTCAGATAGCCTAATATATTGTAAAATACCAAACTCACAATCTCAAATGAAAAATGCAGCAATATTTTCAAGTTTCGCAAAAGGGTCCACCATGAGAAAATCAAAATTATAAACAACTTCCATGCAAGTATAAAAAGATAGAACCAACCATTCCATGATCCTTCAACCAAACTTGTATAGGCCTATTAGCATCATCAGGCACATAGGGATCTCCATTGAAGAAGTCAGGAACTACCGCATAAAATCCAGCAGCTGCAACCTTGTCTGCAAGCTTCCTTTAAAAAAAAAAAAATAATAATAATAATAAATAAATAAATAAAAAACAAAAAGAAGAAGAAGAAGAAGATAAAATTAGTTTTCAGAATGTTAGTTCTGTGTATCTGAAATGTGTAGAGTACAATTCCAACTTTTAACAGCAAAATCTTTATTGCTGCACTTCTTATTCAAAATAACATGGCATAGCTTCAAATAGAGAATTACAATCATCTATTGTACTCCACAACCAAATTAGAGAAAAATGAAAGTATTTTAAGGTGCCTAATAATTGACCGAATTAAGTCAGCTAAGTTTCACACTGATGGCTCAGAATTTTAAAGAAATATATGTGTCACCTAAACTAAAAAGTCATAATGTAAAAGGAGTTCACCAACACATAAACACTGTTATAACAACCTAATCTGATAGACTATGCAAAACCCATAAACTAAACAAAGAAAAGAGAGATGAAAATTAGCCATACCTCAGGTTTGGAGCCTCATATCCTGCAGGAAAACTCAAACATGTTAAGATGGAATCATGGAACATGATACTGGTAATGAATTAACATAACCTATTACATATTTTATAGCAGGTACATATGTATCCACAGCATCCATATCAATTGTTCAACAAATCCATTCCTACTGCTTCCTTAATACTCATTTTCGATATCCCAACCAAGCCCAACAAAGACAAACATATAAATGGCATAAAAGAAGGCAAGAATATATTTTTCATAAATGACTAGAACAAACACCGATCAAGAACAGAATACACTAGAGATCACCAAAAATATAATTTAAAGCTTTTCACCTGAAGAGATGAATCCAAAGGATAACTGAAAGTGCTAATCAATTTTCCTCAAGATTCATAAATAAAGAAAAGGAAGAATTCAGCAAAACCTATATTAATCCTCAATCACAATTCTATTCCACTTAAATTTGTTGCATTTTGAATCCTCAGGGTCTCATTTGTTATTTGTTACAATCCTAAATTATAGAGTTCAAAATGTAATTTTTCCAGAAACCAAAACAACATTTCCTCCACCAATCACCTAAAATGAATCTAAACAGCCCACCAACGGTATCCTCACAACCCAAAATCCAACACCCAGATCACAGTTTGAAGTGAAAATTAGAGCACACCACAAAAGCAAGCAAAAAAAACTGAAGTGTCAAAGAAAAGTGTGGGTACCATAAACGTCAGAGATGAGAAGGATGGCAAGCTTGGAGTTGGGAGAGCCAGAGACATAGGTGCTGAGTCCACCAAGCTGTTCAACATGGCCAGCTCCAGCATTTGGGTTCAAGGTTGGTGGGTTTGAGCAACATTGAGGACCAGACATTCTTATTCTCTTTTTTTCTTTCTTTCTATGATCAGCAAACACAAAACAGAACACAATTTCCCGAGTCTTTGGAATTTGGGATTTTATAGAATGTTTGATAAAAAGGAACCTTCTAGTTCCCACGTCACTACAAATTTTGTGATAAATTATGCTGCACTCGAATAATGCACAGAATATTCCTCCTTTTGTCGCAAAATAAAAGTTGACAATATTTTTACCATTGGGCACTTTGCCGCATGGTCATTCCACAAATATAAATGTTTGTAGAGTGTGAGAGGATAAGGATTGTTGTTCAAGTCTTTAGAAAAGAGTTTCATACATATATATATATATATATATATATATATATATACTTAGATTAAATTAAAGTAGAATTTCTATTTTGTATCAAAAAAATTGACAATATCTTTTACATTTCTAATTCTTATTTGAACTCATCATTGATATTATTTTTTTCTTACTACTAATAATTTGCCACATCAACTTAGTGTCAAAATTTGTTCTCTATACTTTCTCTAGATTTAATTAAATAAATTTAATAAAATACTCAATTTCATAATCCAGTGAAATGGTCCATGTAAATGGTTGATACTCTACCCACCACCATCACAAGTTTCTACACTAAGTTGTGCCATTTTATGGGCAAATTGTGGTATAAGTTGTGCTATTTTATGTGGCACTATCATTACTCTTCCACACTGCAAAATCTACTATTGGTTTTTAATCAATAGGTATTATTATTAATCCAAAAGAATGGAATACCACCATATCTTTGTACCTCGAGACTCAATTTATGGGAAACTAAATAGTTTAGTTAGTACCAAAAAAAAAAAAAAAGGATTTGAACCCTAGTGAATAGTTACTTAATTTTATGGAAGACTAAGGGTATGTTTGGTAGACTATAATAGACGCTGTAATATAATAATTATTCCTATGATTTAGTTGTTATTTAGTTTGATTATGTTTTTATTGCAAGGAATAATAATTCATTATGAATAGCTATTTTTCAAAATAAGGAATAATTATTCATCTTTAAAAGGTTGTATTAGCTATTTCTTAGTAAATACAATAATTTCAAAATTTAATATTTCCAAATAAACAAATTTTCCATATACATCTAACAATTATAAAAATAAAAAATCATAAAAAATAGTGCATATCTCTGTTAAATTTAAAAATAACAATTTTTAAGGAAATATAATTGTATGAGTAAGAAATTTCCTAAAATAAATGTTAAATTTCATTCTAATGTTATAACTCACAACCAAATTAATGAATAAGTTTAGTTATTACATTACAACACATTTTATTCCTAGTAATAAAGATTACAATTCTTGTTGTAATCTCCATTCAGTGTACCAAACCTACTCTAACTATTAGTTAGTTACTAAGTTGGATTTGAACATTGATGTCTTCCTTAGCTTTCAAAATATTATTTAAATATTATTATTTTATAAAATGACATATATATATATATATATATATATGAAAAATGATATGTCTACAATAATTTTACAACATTTTTACAATAAATCCTAAGTGGCAGGTTGTTACTGGTTGTTATTACTGGGTTAAAAAAGTAATCTTAGTGCTAAATTCAAATTTGAACCAATAATAACTAACCAACCATGATTTGTTGTAAAAATATTGTAAAAATATTGTAGACGTAGCACATCTCTATATATATATATATATATATATATATATTACTCAACAATAATGGCCCCATAATAAGTAGTAGTAAATGTTGGATACCTCATACTCTTAATAGCTTATTATAAAAACCAACTGTTATAGGATAAAGTTGGTATTTAACAAAAATGGCCCTATTTACTAGTATTTATGAATAATAAATAGTAGTAAATATTGGACACCTCAGACTCATTTTATAGCTCAAAACCGTTATAGGATATAAAAGTTGATTAAGGAGAAATTTTACAATTTGTCCTTTGCTTTTTTATAGTGTACCATAACAACTTTTTCCCCCTTAATGAAAGAAGAGTGCTAGAGCCAGTAAAATGTACAGACTTTTTCATACCATCTCATAAGGATTCACCTCATCTAGACTCAACCACAATACAAAAATAGTAGGGTGTAAAAATTTCAGGATATATTTTTGGTGCCCCAAGCAATTTCCTTAATGAAAAATGAGACTTATTTATTATACAATTGGTTACACTTGGGGGCATGTGGTAACTTTTATCATCTTTCCTTAAATCAAGGCCTCGTCACGTGAAAGTGGCTATTTCAATTGGCTTTTATTAAGTAAGTATATTTGAGTATTGGATGCGATATTACCTCAACAAGTATTCAAAATTGATCACGTGTCTATCTTGTGTCTCATCCAATGCATTGAACAAAAGCCCCTCCCTTTTCAAAATATTTTATTTTTGTTTCAAAAACGTTCTCTTGAAATTAGTATCTTTGAAATTTCATATTTACAAAACATTTTTTTTTTGAAATTTTATTTAAAAAACATTATAAAGTTATATTTTGTGAAAGTTAAGTTGTTATCAATAATTTGGACATATGATCGATACATAGGATTATTAAAGAAATTCAACCCTCAAAAATACTTAGGTAGAGATATTTGAACAACGGAGAGGTTCCAACTATTTTCAAGAAGAAATTACTGGAAAAGTTCAACCCTAAATAATACATAGGTAGAGAAATTTGGACATGGAGGAGACTATTTTTCAAAAAGAAACTATGAGCTTCAAGTCTCAATTGCTATTAACATTTTTAATTTTATCAATCTCAAAAAATCATTGTCTTTCATAAATTGATTTGTATTATTCTTTTATAAACATAAGTGTTCTAACAATACTACCAGTGAAAACTCCTTATGAGAAATTAATTTAAGTACAATACCTTAGGTTCTCTAATTAAATTTAAATATGTGGATTATATTGACCAATGAAAAATGCATAGTTTTATCTTTTTCAAGGACAACTAAATTTAATACAAGAAATTTAAAAAGAAAAGGGAAGAGATTCAACAAAGTGATGGAAGGGAAGCCAGGGTGGTCTTGGATGATGAAATGACTTTTCTTCTTCATTTTTTTTTTTTTTTCTGTGTCTCTCGAACGCAATCCAGATCACTTTGAGTATGCTTTTCCTTGCAGCTTGAACCCTGGGATTGTAGGACTCATGGGTTATTCCCTGTGGATTTGATTTGATTTTTTTTTTTTTTTTAGCAATATTCCCTGTGGATTGAGGGGTAGAACATTTTATATCTAATGACCATTGTAGGACGCATGGAAAATCTTGCTATTTGTACAAATGACTAGTACAACAGCTTTCACTTGACATATAGTTAGCAATCACGACCTGTAGCAAATGTGTAACTAATGTTACTAAACAACTTGTACCACTCAAGGATTCCACCCTTCTTCTTCTACCTCCAAACCAAAACAAGCAAAATCCTATCTCTATGTAAATCCCCAGACAAACAATACTACCACCCAAAACTGATTTGAATGATGAAGCCTTTAGCATTTCTTAGAATTTTTCCTACCATATAAACCTCTGGATCCCAGGCTCATGGTCCCAATGGAATGGCCGGAACAAAAAAATCATCATTGTGAAGACATTGATGGCTAGATATAGAAGTCTTATGAGAAGCCAGCTTTGATAATCATTAATGTGGGAATGAAGTATTATGAAATAGAATGGAATCGTGTAGTATCTGAACTCAATCAACGGAGCAGGTACCAGAACTGCAGCAGTAGCCAAGAAAAATGCTAACACCCATATCTTCCTCTGAACTTTCCCTGCCAATGAAAGATATAAGCACCCTCAGTGATGCAGAAAGAAACTACAAATGGAAGGATGCAAAGATTCAATAACCATATCTTCATTTACTCTGTTTTCAGTACATGTTGGAAAAAAAGTATTTGTGACAAATATTGATAGGAGCTTGTACAATGTACTAACCCAATGTACTGAAGATGGAAAACCATGAATAAACATAAAGTGGGACTAGAAGGTATTTCATTGACCAATGAGCATTGATGACCTTCCGCCAGAGATAGAATGGGTAATGTCGATTATCAGCAATAAGATAGGGATGAACTAAGCTGAAACAGTCAAATAACCATGTGAGGAAACGGTTACATAAACTAAAAGTACGTCAGTTTTTGCAATCTACTAAAGTAAAAAATACCACTTAAACTTTCTCCCCTTGGATTAGAGAAAAATGTAAGAAAAAACTTTTACAGGACAAAAAGGGTCTATAGAAGGTAAGTGAGATTGCAAAAGGCACTCAAAAAATAACCTTTCATATAAGAATGCTTTGGTAAATCCACAAGTAGTAACAAAACCCAATTCACACCCATGAATTTACAGATCAGAACCAGGAATAGCATTCTCTTCAATTAAGTTTATGCTAGTATTTCTCTAGAAGCATAAAGTTCAATTAGGTTTAGCAAGTAAAAAAGATCCCTATAGCAATTTACTCAGGATACTAACTGGTTCTCGGACCTGAAAAAATGTACAGAGAAGACACCAGCAATAACAGCTACGAAAACTTGAAAGAAACTGATGGGCCTGCTCTTCCAAAATGACCAGAACAGGTCCACAACTTGACCTTTGCTGCAGTGTAAAGGAGCCACAGCAAGAGCAGAAACCAAACCAAAATACATGATCTGTGCAAAATGTGGAGAAACTGTGTGAGCTTCTTTTGCGCCTGCCATATCAGGACAAGCAGTGAGAGACAAGCAACAAAGGCCCTTCATATGTCTCAAAGTTAAAAGAAGCAACATGAACAATACCTAGAACTACACTCCCATTCCAACGGATAAAAGCCACAAAAGCCACAAATACCATGAGAAAAGGACTAAAGGAAACCAAAAGCTCCCACTTCATATGCCATAATGCTAAAAAGATGACCTTGACCTCATCAAGTAAACCTGCAACACAGTGCCAGTAACTGAATCATAAGCATCAAGAACAAAAAAGTATAGATAGTGAGGGAGAAAGAACCAATTTGGAAAACTACCATATGGGCAGGCTCATCTTCCATTACTTATAGAAAATGGAGAGTAAATATAGTAAATTAACTTTCATCATAACATAACACGATTACATATATTACAAATAACAAACCTGATGAGTGGTTTGTTGAAACCAAGCTTGCACTAGGCATAGAATGTTTATCAGTACCCAGGGAATTACTGAACTTTCGCTGTCTCAAATTTGACCCTGATGTAACATCATCGTTGGAAGTTGATCGATTAGACTTCCTGATAGCTGTGTTGGTATCATTTACTTCAACATTATCTCTTGGACAGACCAGAGTAATATTTATAACCCCAGTGCATGCAACAAAAAGCATCCAAACTATATTTGTCTGTCGAATGACAACAGCCAAGGCACCAAGCTGCATATAACAAAATGAAATTAGTTTACCACTAGAATGAAGTTATGTATTTCTTTGTTTATGTAATCTATTGATTTTCAAACAAATTTAATGATTAATGAAAAAAGACTTAAGCTGAGTACCTTACCACTGCACTTAACCAGTAACTCTTTTTCAAACATGCAAGATACATAGCAAGCACTGCAGTAAGCGATGCAACATCTGTATAATAGAGAAAAGTGAAGAACCAGTGAAGGGGATATAAAGCTAGGACCACTGCACAAATTGTTGCTTTTCCTTCACTAAGAGTTGGTCTCAAGAGGGTAATAATGTCATACACAAGAATACTGCATAATACTGCAAAAACACCATTTACAGATCGAAGAATCGCAGTGATGCAAACTTCAGAAAATGATGAGGCTGCTTGTACTATAGACATGCCTGGAAACAAAGAAGCAACATGGACAAGAGAAAGGTAGTACCTGCAAAAGTTTTTAATCACATGTATCAACCCCTTTATCAAAATATTTGTTCTGATTAGGACTGAGCCAACCTAATAACTTACTGAGACCTAAGCAGCCCTTGAGTGTTATTCTGGTAAGGCATTTGGAAATATATGGAGCATGGTATAATCATCATTTTAAACCCATCAGCTGAAAATAGGTGATATCCCATCACATGCATAAAATGATATATCAAAAGAAAATCATTCTTGGAACAGCTTAAAGGTCAACTACTATTTACAAGCAGCTTACTGTTTCATCAATAAATAGTCACAGTGAAAAAAATATTATAATTTATAATACCTATAAACCACACTTCCATACAATCTTTTCTTTCCTTTGCGCCCTTAATCAGAATACAAGTTCAAGAATAGTAGAAGCCACATTCAAGCTAATAATCATAATTTCAAAAGCAAGGTACAAAATCCACACTGTAACACCAATTAATGAGTGGAAGTTAAATCATGACCCACTACAATCTCTCATTTTATTGAATCTTTCTTTGTTAAATTGTCCATTCAATTGTATCCCCAATTCAAATATCAACTAAAAATTAAGAAATCACCAATTAATGAGTGGAAGTTAATTGGTAGAAAATTCACATTGTAACACCAATTAATGAGTGGAAGTTAAATATGACCCACTTCAATCTCTCATTTTATTAAATCTTTCTTAGTTAAATTGTCCATTCAAGTGTATTCGCGATTTAGATATCAACTAGTGGAAGTTCAAATTCCTCAACAAAATTATTAAAATTTGTTATAAAAAAAAAAATGCAAAAGGTTAAGAGGATGTACAGGCCAGGAGGGGTGGTAATCATGGGATCCCAGCTTCTGAAATTGCCAATGCAGTACTGTTGTGCCTCAGGTATGTGGAATATTTCATCCTATGCAATCAATCAAATAAAAATCAGCAAAATTTTCAAAAACATTCATATTCTTTTGGGTTTGGGGCTTACCATGTAAGGCTCAGGAACTATGTGGTTAACAAGGATAGAGAGAGAAATGACCCACAAACTCACAATCACTGCCACAGCTACTTTTCCCATTTCTCTCTCGCTCTCTCTCTGTAACTGTCTCTTTCACAGAATCTTTGGAGCTATAAGAACTGTGCTGGGCTCATCCTTCCTTTCACTCCCGAGTCCTGGTCCAGCTCTCACTCGTGTAAGTTCAAATCAAAACTGGGTTTTGAGGTATTTCAAAAGAAAGTCAGGCTTTTTAATTAAGAGGCAAAAGGAGAAGCTAAGCTTTCTGTTTCAGCATGATTGTATTCAATCTGATCCTTTCATTTTTTTTTTTTTCCTTTTTCTTTTAGGATATGCAATAATGAATTTAGTCTGATCCTTTTCATTCTTTTTTTTCTCCCTTTTTTACTCTTTAAGATGTGTATTTCAAGTAGATGCACATCAATGCATTCTTAATAGTGTTAGCACAATCTGAGCTATATTTAATACCATAGCTAGTATCTGCAACAAATCATTTTGGAAACTCCAAGTAAAAGTTTTGAATCACATGAAAAAATTTATTAGAATTAAGAAAATGTAAAGAAGATTGCAGTGAAAAAAAATTGTTTTACTTTCATTGGAAAGGAAGGCTGGCTGCATATCAAGTAGAATTTGACAACGTACCGTGTCTGCCAAGTTATTTTTAGCCAATTCAACTAGCTATTGCATGTAATGGGATTCAACTACTGACATCCTAATTTTGAAATTTTATGGAGCACATCATGTTAACAGTTAGCTGTACTTGGAAAATGGGGACTCTTTAGAAACCCAATCCAAATGTCTGCCAATTTAACAAGTCAACATAAATAGGCAATATTATCATTTCATTCAAGAAACGCCCGTACAAAAAGGTCACAAAGAGAGAGGATAAAAGAACAAATCCAGTGAAGGGGGAAAAACACTCATTAAGCGGAAGATAAGATTTTCAACAACAATTCAAAGCATGTAATAAAGAGAAGATAAGATGAGTCAAAGTCAAAAATATAAAATGGGAAGCAACTTAACAATCATGTGAAAAGAAATTCAAGAGTACCAGAAAAAAGAAAAAATAAGAAAAGAATAATGAAAAAGGGAAAGAGTTCAAGAATTATATTGTTGCCCAAGAACGCCATCAAATTAACAACCAAATATACCTGACAATGACATCAAAGAAAAGACTTGAGAGAGACTACTAAAAAGTAATAACACAAGGAACAATCCCAAATCAGCTTGAAATCAAATGGGAATGTAAATTAATTTCTAAAAGCATACACTTAAGCAAAGCACAGCCAACTAACTTAAGAACAACTAAAATGAAAGAAAATGTCCTAAATTAGCCACACACACAAAACAGTTCATTTCCTCTGTTTTCTATGTGGCAAATCCAAAAACTCCAAAGCTACCAGACACACACACACCAAAGAAAGAGACCTTAGTGCCTTGAGCCTGAGAAAAAATCTGGAAAAATATGCAGTTTGTATTTTCCACCATAATAAATATGAAAAAAAAAATATTGCTCTACACATTTGTTGCCTGCATATGACTTAAAACCAACAGATAAGCATATTGATAAATAAAAAACACACACTTCATCAACAATGACACAGATTATTCAACCATAGAAGCATAGAAAACTGTTTCTTAATAATATAAACCAATAAATTCTGACAGGCCCAACTCAACCAAATGATGTTCATAACAAAGCCTATATCTCATCCATAGCCAAAGCTTATGAAGATAAATAAACATCTAAAACTTAAGGTTTTTTTTTTTTTTTTTTTTTGGGGTGAAGAAACAGCCATAAAAACTTATTAGTTACCTCTCCATTTGAAATGAATCCATTTCAAAAATCTCCATTTGAAATGTATCCATTTCATGATTCAAGTTCAATATTATAAATCTAAAGGTGTATACAGTGTGGCACAGCATATAAAATCTTAATTGTGAAATGAAATCTCTTTGTTTCAAGTGAAATGGAGAGGATCACAACATACAAAATCATTAAACAACCTCATACAACCAAACCTATCTCTTGTAAAATAACACACAAGGGTCCCAGTTACCTCAACTAGTAAAGTCACTTGTCTTCAAATAACACACACACAGAGTTCACCAGAATAACACAGCTTCACCCATCACAAATTTTAAAAACAAATACCCCAAAAGCAAAATCCCTGTATTACCAAACATAGTTTTAGCAATACAATCGAAAATAGCTTAATACATATACAGAAACATCTAATGCAAAACCAGAAATGAAATGGGAACCCTAAAAGAATAAAACTTGGCTACAATTAAGTCATTGAATATCCTTGATTAATTAAGTTTTATATCAAAGAACATCATTTTAAAATTTTCGAAAAATAAGAATTTTTCTACACATTGCTCACCGCATTCCATTCAAAAGTGTGAACATGTGGGGAATGAGAAATCTGGAGATTTTGGAATAGCATTTGATACTAAATAACAAAAATTGAGGTTTCATATGCTTCTGTTCAATAGGTATATTAAACAAACAATAGAATAGATTAACAAAATTCCATACCCTTTTGGTCTTTGAACGACGCGAAGCTAAGCTAAGCGAAGATGGCAGTGAGTGGGTTGAAAGCTATCAAGCGTTTGTGTAATAAGTTGTGTGTGAGAGTGAGAGTGGTTAGTGTGTTGTATTTTCTTCTGGGGAGAGTGGTTAGGGGCAAATACATGATTGAAATGTCAAACAGCATGGTCATTCTGCAGCTTCTGCCATCTGGAACTATTCAAATTCAAAAATTTTAAAGGTTTCTAACCAACCCAAGCAAAACAAAATTCATAAGGCTTTCGAGTTGAAAGGGAACTCAAATGAAACTTACCAACGTAGACTTTGCAATCTGAGTTTCCTGACGATGCGAAAACCTATAACGAAACGACACCGTAGAACCACGAGATATTATTCTGATCTGGAAGCCGTTGAATCCAATAATTTAAAAAAAAAAAAAAAAAAAAAAGTCGTCTTAGATAGATATAGGAAAGGTAGGAATCACCGACATTGGGTTGAGAGATTTAAATAACGTATACGAAGTCAACACGTAGTATTTATTTAGTATTTAGTATATGAGAAGGAATAGTATTTATTTAGTAAGCGAAAACACCAATTAGGTCCCTATATTTTGGTAGCAGTCAATTTAGTCCTTACTATTTTCAATTGGTGATCAATTTAGTCCCTACCGTTAACTTAGTAATGGAAAATACATACGTGACTAATGATGTGTACAGTTGACACATTTGATACTGACATGGTAAATAAATTAATAAAAATAATGTTTAATAAATATTTTAAAATTCCACATTGGCATTTTTCCCCAATTTTAGTAAAAATAATTTTAATTTTAATTTCACAGTTTTAAAGATGAAAAATAAAAATAGAAATCACAGATTTTCTTTGCATCTTTGTATACTTTCTTGGCAACCAAGCACAAAATCACCTTCTTATTTTTCTATCTTAAATCCATGAATTCATGAATATATTCCACAATATCTCACCTCTATACAATTGAGAAACATCTTGATTAGAAATAGCCAATAAGAAATTGGAATTTTAGATACAAAAAATTTCAACAAATTATTCCCAGCAAACTTTCTTGGTAACCAAACAGAAACCCAAACAATAAATTTGTAAAGAATGGGTTGGAAACTTGGGTTTTTGTGAATTAGATGATTGACCAATGGATTTTGATGCTAAAGAAAGAAAGATAACAAAAGTTTACTAGGGAAAAAGGTCCTTGGATAAAGAGGCTAATTGTTAAATATTGCTCTTAAAACTTTGTTACAAGTCTGGTTCCCAATTTACTATAGGGTCTCTTTCTCTTCCCCCCCCCCTCTATCAGGGTTTCTCCTATATTTTATACTATCCTCCTTCCTTTTCCACCGTCCACGTATAGATTTAGATTGATAGTGCTGATGCTTGTCCCATCAGCCCCTCCTTAAACTCTTTAGGAGTAGTTGTAAGGCTAAAAAGCACGGTTTAGTTAGTTGTAGAGCATTTAATGCGATGATAGCAGCTTTCTCCTAGATATTTCAAGGTCTTCATTTGTCCTGTTCTTTCTTAATACTTATCATCTTCCATGGAATAGTCTAAAATGTTGCTTTTAATGGCAGACCATACCCTTTGTCCTCAGCTTTGCCTAACCAAGGAGGGGTTCTTCCTTGGACCACCCATAGGGTGGTTCTGATTGGATTTCATTTCTTCACTCACTAACACGGACCTTATGGAAGTGTTTTCCCGTCCTCGGGTCATTTAACGACCTCGATTTGGGCATTTGGTCCAATATATACATAGATATGGGCTCCCTAGCCTTTCACCCCCACAAGTATTATTAAATTGAACATTATAACAACACCACCATAAATAAGAGCAAATTTATAATCTAATAATGTTGAGCATAACTTCAAACCAAAACCAACACAAACTAACTAAGGGAAACTTAGAATTTAGATTTTATTTAGGGCTTAGAGAGAGAGAGAGAGAGAGAGAGAGAGAGAGAGAGAGAGAGAGAGAGAGAGAGAGAGAGATGAGATAATAAGGAGATTGCAATGAGGAGAATTTAGAGTTTGAATTTTATTTAGAAAGAGGGACAAAAAATTAAATAACAAAATTGTATAATATATTTTTTAAAATTTAAATATATATTAAATATAGGTGGGTCAGGTTGAGTTGAGTTAGACAGATTTGTGAATTTTATGACCCGATTCTAACCCAACCTACTATTAAAAGAAAAAAAAAAAAAATTCATAACCCAACCCACCAACCCCTAAAAACCAATCCAACCTTGTGAATTGGGTTGGATTTGATTGGTTTTGGCTGCACATCCCTAGCCATGAGGCCTTTTTTTTGCATCCTTCGTTTATATTCAATAAATAAATAAAGATATATATATATATATATATATACATTTTCCTCATTAACTTCTCTAACCTTATAAATTGATGTTTTTATGATTTATCTATTACATAATTTGCACCATTTTTATATTGGAAAATCTTATTGCACACTTACGTACAAACTTCACCACACAATTTTGGTTCGATTATATGACCACGTGCCTATGGTGATTGTGTAATCCTCTCAGAGCATCTCTAGCGGTAGAGTCATCCACATATATTAGCTAAATTTTGGAGAGTATGTGCTGTGTTAGTGCTCAAGCAGACACGTGGCAAACTTAGTTTTTTCTTTGGCTTATGAACAGTAGCTCATCAAGTTTGATGGGTTACTGTTCATTTTTCAAATTCTTATTTTCTATTATAATAATTAGATGTTGAAGAAAAAAATGTTGGAAGATATATAGTTGTTATAAAAAGAATAAATAATTAATGAAGAAATAATATTTAAATAAGATAAAAAAATAAGATAAAATATATGTTAGAATTGTATTTGAAAATAGGACAGGCAAAAGTTAAATGTTACTCTCCATTAACCAAAAAGTAAAAGAATTTGGCTATTTGCTGGGATGCTCTCACTTCACTGACCTTCTGGTATCTTCGCCTCTCTTTCCCTCATTGGCAAGCGGGTCGGTGGACTGCAATTTCCTAAATCCGTGAATTCACATTTCAAGACCATAAAATTTTTGTAGCTTTTCGGTCACTGCTCCAATTTCCATTTTATTCTTCCCTAATTTCATCATTATATTCCTCTCTGCCTCTGTGTTATTCTTCAAAACCAATTTGATTATATTTCCGATGGCTTTTATGGACACAGAAAACGCTTCCTCCTCCTCATCTTTTCCTTCTTCTCCTACGCCCGGATGGAAATACGACGTCTTTCTCAGTTTCAGAGGCACCGACACCCGCAAAAACTTCACAGACCATCTATACTCGGCGTTGAGTCAGAAAGGCATATTCACATTCAGGGACGATGAGAAGCTTGAGCGAGGAACGTTCATTGCCCCTGAGCTCTTGTCAGCAATTGAAGATTCGAGATTTGCTGTTGTGATTCTCTCCAGAGACTACGCTTCGTCGAGTTGGTGCTTGATTGAGCTAGCGAAGATCGTTGAGTGCATGGAAAAGAAGGGGCTCATAGTTCTGCCAGTTTTCCACTACGTGGATCCTAGTGATGTGCGCAACCAGAGAGGGGCTTTTGCTGAAGCGTTTGTTAAACACGAAGAGCGTTTCAAAGATAACATAGAGGATGTGTATACGTGGAGAGCTGCTTTGACACAAGTTGCTAGTATTGCTGGATGGGATTTACACGATAAGTAAGATTTTATTTTCGAATTTAATAATGCTACTTATTATTGTTATCTTAATATCTTCATACAGTCCAAATTTTTTACTTGTAATATTGTTTAATAATAGCCCAAGAGTTAAGTTCAAATCTGATGACATCCTTTATGGATTTGAAAAAATGGGTTCTTCATCTTTGAAACTTTGAGCATGACATCTCTGATTTTCTGTCTATATATGATATAGATATTATCTTCCTTGCATGGCTTGTATTAACCCATTTGAACTCTGCTTCCCATTGATCAATCTGTCTATGTATATACTATATATATAGAAACAATCCAAAAAGCACTTCTAGATACGTCTTGCGAAACTGTAGTCACAAAAAATTGCACAACACACATATAATATAACTTTCCTTTGTTTGGTTGGGAGGAAGAATGGGAGGAGCATATCAAAAAGAAGAAAAGAAGAAGATACAATTAACATACTACAACATGTCTTAGTGAAATAATCTAGAAACAGTTTCAACAAATAAAGAATCATATAAAATCAAATTGTCGCCTTCAAAAGGTTTATTGAAGGCTGTCAATTTCTAATTTAAATCATACTTTTCAATCATTCTTGCCCAAGACCACTATACATTTTTTTTTAAATTTTATTTGGGGAAGTAGTGACACTATGCATATTACCATCACCCAAATTATTAATTTTTTTCCCCACAACAATGGCTTACTAATTTATATATTTTTGCAGAACTGCTTAGATAAGCAAAGACAAAATTTTTAAGGCAAATAGTTGGGTCAAAAAGCCCAAATATGTAGTTAGTTGCTTGCAGGTTTTACTAGCTAGAAGTGAGTCCAAAGGGCTCTTCTTTAGAAAGGTTCCTTACATTTTCAGAAAAAAGATAAAGAGCTCAAATTAGTCAAATACATGTTTTATTTGGTTTATTTGTTATATCTTTTCGTATTATGGAACTTAGAGTTCTCTTTCCCATAATGCATAAATCTAAAAAATATACATTTGTTGAATCTTTTCTCTCTTTCTAGCCTGTGCTAACTCAATAAAATTATTGTCTATCTTCTTTGTAGACATGAGGCAAAAGTTATTGAAGAGATGGTCAGAAAAATACTTGGTAAATTGAATTCTACATACTCAGTTGTTCACAAGGATCTTGTTGGAATAAACTCTCGTATGGAGGAAATGGTGAACTTATTAGCCATAGGGTTGAATGATGTTCGCTTTGTAGGAATTTGTGGTATGGGTGGAATGGGCAAAACTACTCTAGCACGACTCATTTATGACAAACTTCATTATTGTTTTGAAGGTAGCAGCTTTCTTGCAAATGTTAGAGAGGAAAGTAAAAATCATGGTCTAGTTTCTTTACAGAAACGACTTCTTGCTGATATCTTCCTTGAAAAGAATATTGATTTTCTAGATGTTCAATGGGGAATCAATATGATAGGGAAAAGATTATGTCATAAAAGGGTTCTTGTCATTCTTGATGATGTGGATCAACTTGATCAATTAGAAGCATTAGTAGGTGAGCGAAATTGGTTTGGTCAAGGAAGCAGAATCATTATAACAACCAGATATCAACATCTATTGATAAGGCATGAAGTGGTTAGAGTTGAAATATACAAGGCTAGGAAACTGAATAACGATGAAGCTCTTCATTTCTTTAGTTTGAAAGCCTTTAAGAAGGATTATCCTTTAGAAGGTTATGAGGTCTTATCCCAGAAGGTTATTTGTTATGCTCAAGGCCTTCCTTTGGCTCTTGAAGTTTTAGGTCGATTCCTATTTCGTAGAAGTTTAGATGAATGGGAAAGTGCACTATGTAGGCTAAAAGAAAGTCCTGAAAGACAAATTTTGGATGTGCTTAAAATAACTTTTGATGGCTTGAGGGAAAGAGAGAAAAACATATTTTTAGACATTGCTTGTTTCTTTAAGGGAATGGAAGAAGATCATGTTGTAAATATATTACAAGCTCTCTATGACAAGCCAAAAATTGATATAGTTGTTCTTTTGGAAAAGTCTCTCATAACTATCTCATTTGGAAAATTTTGGATGCATGATTTGCTACAAGAATTGGGTAAGGAAATTGTTCGCTGTGAATCCCCTGAAGAGCCTGGCCGACGTAGTAGGTTGTGGCTTACGGAGGATGTCATTCATGTATTGAAATGTAATACGGTAAGATGATTATGTAGGCTCCCAAGCTTTCTTGTGGTATATATTTATGAAAATTCAAATAAGTTTTTGATAATCTCTATAGCTATACACTCAATCTTTATTTATTTTCTTAACTAGGGAAAAGAAGTAGTTAAAAGCATATTTCTTGACTCACCTCCAAGAAAAGAGGAACGCTTGAATGCTGAAGCCTTCTCAAAGATGAAAAACTTGAGATTACTTAAAATCAGTAATGTGCACTTTCCTCAAGGGCTCAAGTATATTTCTAGTGAGTTACGTTTTATTCACTGGGATGGATATCCTTTAGAATCCATGCCAGCAAGTTTTGAGCCAGAAAAACTTGTTGAACTCATTATGCCTTGCAGCCTTGTCAAAGGATTATGGAAAGGAATCAAGGTAAGCTGTTCTTTTTTTTTTTTTTTTTTAAAAGAAAAATTAATGTTTATAAGGGCTTAATTTTCTCCATTTGATTGGTGTTTTATAACAGAGTTTAGAGAGGTTAAAACTCATTGACCTTCGTGACTCTTGGAACTTGATTGAGACTCCGGACTTTACCGAAGTCCCAAATCTTGAGCAGTTGATTCTTCAACATTGTACAAGATTGTCAAAGATTCATGAATCCCTTGGAGAACTCAAACGGCTTATTCTATTAGATTTGAATGGTTGTAAATGTCTTAAAAGCCTTCCACACAAGATTAGCCTGGAGTCACTTAAAGTTTTTATTCTTTCTGGCTGTTCAAGACTAAAAACGTTTCCAGAGATTGTGGGAAATATGTCATGTTTGTTGGAACTTTATTTGGATGGAACTGCTATAGAAGAACTTCCATTATCAGTTGAGCGTTTAACCGGCCTTATTAAATTGGATCTAAGTGGAAGTGCTATAAGAGAATGGTCCTGCACTTTTCCCTCCAACAATCTTAAAATACTTTCTCTCTCTAGATGTGAAGCACTATTATCTAAATCATCGAATAGGTTTTTCAACTTTCCTCTAATGCCAAGAAGAAGTACTTGTCCCATGAGCATGTTACAGCGTTCTTTATCAGGCTTATGGTCTTTGACCCAGTTGGATCTAAGTTATTGCAATCTTCAAGCAATCCCCGATGTTCTTGGTTGCCTATCCTCTCTAACAGAATTATATCTGATGGGAAATAATTTTGTTGGTCTTCCTAAAAGTATCATAACACTATCTAATCTAGAATTTCTTTTTTTGAGTGGTTGCACATTTCTTCGATCATTGCCAGAGCTTCCAATTAATATTGGTCATATTCTAGCAGAAGGTTGTACCTCATTAGAAACATTACCATTAAGACTAGAAGATTCTTTTAAGCCATATCTCTCTCTTTTCAATTGTGTAAAATTGATTGACAATCAAGGCTACGACGACATGTTGTTAACAATGCTAAGACATTACTTTCAGGTTTCTCTCTCTCTCTCTCTCTCTCTCTCTCTCTCTCTCTCTCTCTCTCGTGAAGTTCTAAACATCTTGATTTGTGTGTTTCAGGGCAACTTTAAAGAGACATCTGGATATGATATGATTATTCCTGGAAGTAAAATCCCAAAATGGTTTAGTTATCATAGTGAGGGGGCTTCCTTGAATTTGCAGGTGCCTTCATTATTATGTAATAAATTGATGGGGATCGTTCTATGCGTTGTTTTTGCACTCTGTGAGCATCATCCACTTGACCTAATTGATTCGGCAAATTGGGGGTTTCTTAGAATTACGCATCAGCTTACCTGTTCCTTTAAAGTCAATGGATATGACAAACCCAATAAAAAAGACTATTGTTTTTCCGAACAATATGGTAAGATTGAATCGAATCACCTTTGGCTGAGTTATGTTCGCCCCCCATACTTCAATCGGGTGGAGGAATTAAGTCAAATCGATGCCAATGGACTCAATCAGATTGAGTTTGAATTTGAAACCTTCGGTCCAGGATTGGAGATTAAGAAATGTGGGGTCCATTTGGTATTCAAGGAAAATATTGAAGATTGCAACCAAACTATGGCTCAGTGCCGCATTAGCAACATCATTCCTTATGAGGATGAATTTGATGATTCAGCAAAAGATTCAAAAAATAAGCGTAGGCGTAGCCATGATGACTATGATGGGGCTAGACCTAGTGAAGAAGGTAGCTTTAATGACCAACTGCACCCAAAGAGAATACGGCTCCCTAATATCATTGAAAGATTTGTGCCACGTTTGGGAAATTTGATTGGGAATTTAAGCACACAAGATGACTCTGACGATGAGAAATCCCAGTAAAAATGGTAGCTTTGATGAATTCAAAAGGCAAATAAACTTTCTCCTCTGAAATTTTTGTAAGCCACCACCTTGCCTTCTTTCACAGACCTTTGTAGTTGCATATTTCTTTCTTTTTTTATTGATTGGGCATATGCTTGCATTTATTTTTATATTTCACTTGCAATTTTGCCATGCATGTGGCATTCTCTTTAATTTTTTCTGAGCCTAGCTGTTACGACCAGTGAAGGCCAAAAATTGGTAGAATGTGTATCTTCAAACTGTAGGACATGCTCTTCTTGTTAGTATTATGTATAAAACCTTTTCTAGATTTGATTTTTTACAGGTTCTGGGGAGAGTTGAGGCAATGCATGAGTCAGTTTGGTGAACTAGAAAATGCAATGGTGAATTGGTGATGAAGGTACTGTGAACAATTTCTGTGTGATTTTCTCTATTATAGATTTGTTGGTTAAGGATACTTTCATTTTTGGTTTATATGTTCAGTATGTGTCCTCTGTTCATGCAAGATAATTTTTATGGTGGTTAATTCTCTCATTTGTTGTAAGGAGCCTTAACTGTCTTTAATATTTTACCCTCCTAGCCTGCACGAAGTTAAAATTACATAGCTTTGGTAAAATTATTCCGTACAAATGATAACTATAGGTTGATGATTACCTAAGTTTCTACTGGTGCTAAGCAGAAAACTAACATTTTACATGCCTTGGTCTGATGAACAATCATTGACCTCATTTTTAGCGTTAATCCTATCATGCATTAGATAGAACACATTTATTGTGTTTCCAGATTAAATGTATATCAGATGGTGAGTTTTTACTTTTTGCAGCTTGGTGACTAACTGGTTTCTGCTATGGTTGTGGGATCGCAAAAGAAGATGTTCTTGTGGATTTAGCTTTCACATTTAACTCTTCAGAAGATTCCTAGGTATTGAGCTTCTAGACAGTTAATTTAATCAAGGTAAGTAGAGCAAGTGGACATTCTATTATCTGATATTCATGCTGTCAGAAAATACTTGTAGCTCAGCATACCCATAATGGAAGGACACTTGAGGTTCAAGTTGCTACCCAAAATGCAAGTTCTGTTCCTAGCTTAAAAGAATTCTTCTCTTTACATGGATCACCCTCTTGATGGTACCTTCTTTGGATGATTGGGCATGTTGATATTTATAGATGATGGATCTTTTATCTGTCTTGCCTCAATCAGCAAAATGAGATTCATTGTATTTTTCTAAGTTTCATCCTTTGGGATCCAAACAAATATTGCATATTTCTTTGAGTTCTTCCAAAGTTGATATGGGCATGTAGAGAGAATACTTAGATATATGACTGTCAATTCTAATGAGTTGGTGCACATTTAAAGTAGTTTGATGTTTGTCAATATCATCCACTAATTCCATGACACGGAAGTATGAATTGATCTTGTCAAACTCTCTCTCTCTCTCTCTCTCTCTCTCTCTCTGTGCATTTATTTTTGTTATTATTTTTTGGTTGATTTTATGTTGGAGTTTGGGACATGAGTATTTTATTTTTTATGCATATATATATACATACACACACACACACACACACACACACACACATATATATATAAGTCTCTTTACAAATTTTGAGGTGTAAAGGCTATTACCCAATATTGATCCAACTAACATAAGGTGCTGGAAGCAAAAATCTGGAAATGGTTCTAATTGGGAGATTTTTATATGAGCGATGCTATGATTATATATAATATGAAGTATATTTAAATAATATAATTAAGATTTATTTTGTAGTCAATTCTTGATAAGTATACATGTGTTAGTAGATGAAGATATGTATTAATACAAATTGAAGTTAAAAGCCAAAATACATTATGCACAAAGCTTGCCCAGAATAAGCTGCTGTAGCTTAATAGGAGCTGTCTGAACTATCCAACCATTTGATCTGCGGAAGAGGGAAGAACCTATGATCTTGGTGTTGCACTAAATAATCTTTTTATTAATCTAAATCAATTTATATGTGTTTAAACTTAGATTACCTGTTGTTTTGCTCCCAACTCTTTTTTACTTCCATATGTAACTTATGTTTAGTAGCCATAGAAATAAAAAGAGGGGAAAAAAAGTCTTTGGCAACTGGAAAACAAAAGCTATAGCTGCTTTGAAATTGAAAATTAATTGCTTGAACTTCAAATAATTGTAAGTTATGATCCTTGGTCCTTGTGATTAAGTGTTAGGGCTTATATCTACATGGATGAAGTATATGTTGATATTATATTGTGAGGAGCTCTTGAGTTTCTTTCAAATATGGTAATTTTGGGTGAGCAACCTGAACAGCCCATGTTAACTTATAAAATTCTCCCTCCATGCTCTTAAAGCTGGCTCTTAGGTATCAGTCATGACCAATTTGTTACAAAGATGAATTGGTTACCTCTTACCAAAGAAATTCCTCTATTTATATATTAATATTACAATACACTAATTTGATGACAGAGATTATTTAAAAGAGAGTATAAAAGATAGAATGCTAAAGAAAAGCTAGCCATGAGTGGACCTCCTCCAGTTTGGATACAATAAGAAACTGAGGAAAGTACAACTTAGGGGAGATTAGCACAAAAGACCTTGCGTGTATATTGCTCTACCTTTAGGTATGTTGTCACTTTTTCACTTGAAATAAGAACTTGTTTGCATTTCAGGATCCAGTGACAAAACAACATGTTGGAATTGGATTTGTAACATATGAAAATGCAAGTGGAGATTGAGTAGCTTTTGTATTCTCTTCTTGTTCAAGTGAATTTGTAGAATACATAGTGTTAAGCAAGAGATTCTAAACTATAAAGATAGTGTTTGAGGTGTTGTTTGGAAGATTGATAATCGCAGAACTTCATCGTTTGTTGTATTGATCTTCCATTTGACCTCATAGTATGCCTGGTATGTTTTCAGATTCATTAGACTGGCTTATGTTTGAAACACATGAATTTAAAGGTTCTACAGTTGCTGCAGACTGAGGGTCTCCAAAGGTGTGCTGCTTCTTGTATTGGGAATCAAAACAAGTCTCAGTTTTAAGGTGATGGTAGACCTGCATGGTAGCTTGAATATATTTGGTGTGGTAGTATAAAATTTAAATCTGGACTTCAAAATATTTGAAACAATTGATTTGTAAATCCTGAAAATTTTCAAAATTTAAAAATTGAATCAATTATTTTTTCAGTTATATTATGATGATTTTGTTATGTTTGGTTGATTAGAAAGCTGTGGAAATTTTTCCTTTTGGAATTTGGTCCAGAGTGTACCCTGGAAGTGGGCCTGTAATAGTTGAAGCTTGTTTAATTATATTTTTGAGCCCCAAACGTCCCTCACTCTGTCACACATATTAAATTCCAAGCTACTTAGTACGAGTTATCATTTCCACTCCATTAGAATCTGCTAGATTGCTGCTCAATTAACACAATGACTCTCTTAGGCAGTATGAAGATGTTAGATCAGTACACCTGTATGCTCCCCAACAATTATTTCTTGCATCTCAGGCCTAGTTTTCATCGCTTAATTTCTTATATATGCCATTTTATTTAACAAGAAGTAGTGGTTCTGGTTGAGTCAACATGCATTTGAGTTTAGATCAATCTAAACATGATGTTTTTTATTATTAGAAGTTGGTTCATTTCTATGATGGAGAACATCTTCATAAGGAGTGATGCTGCTGTTGCTGTAGCTTGTCAGAATTTGTTTGTGATTATTAAAGACATGCTTGAATACCAAACCCTCCCCACATTTCTTAACCTCCAAGCCTGGACTTATAATATCTCCTAGCCCTTCAATAGTCATTGTGTATGGAACATCATTAGAGCTACCTGCTCCACTATGTTCAGCCCCATCATAGTCATCACGTCTTCGCTTAATTTCAGTGTCGTTTTCTGCCATTGCTGAATCATCAAAATGATCATGGACAGAGGCCACAGCCTCATAAGGAGTGATGCTGCTGTTGCTGCACCCAGGCATAGTTTGTTTGAGGTTTTCAATGTCTTTCTCGGATACCAAACAAACACCACATATATTGGCTGGTAATGGGAACAAGCAAATGAAAGTCTGCACATGTGCATAGGTTATATGTAAGCAAGTGGCACTACCCCTCGAGCTGATATTTGTAAGAAGATTAATTCTACTGTGACAATTTTGGTGAGTTCAAGATTCTACTCTTAGAAAGCTGCATATGATTTATTAGGACACTTTTTGCTAACCAAAATATCTCAAAGGGCTTGGGGTAAGGAAAACTGAAATCTATACAAATATATAAAAATGGAGGACTTAAAACATTAATTGAGGTTGCTTCCTGCTGTGCCACTCCAGACTTGTTGTCCCTCTCCTCCCTTCTGCTTCAAAACCGTTTCAGATCACCACCCTGTTGATCTTCTTCAATAAAATGGTTAACCCTTGGAAATACAATGGTAATGGCAATTGAGTAGATGCAGTTGTGCAGCAGTGCCAATATGTGAGCTGGTCTCAGAGATCATGGAGTCGGCAGCATGTTAGTGGATATGATAAATCACTATTTTCATTATTCATTCACTTAATATCTCTATCTATTTTCCATAATTGTGCCCTTAATTTGAGGAGAATTTTATAAAAACAAAAATGTTAGATAAATATACTACTGTGTCCTAGGCCCTCACCATGTCAAGGTCCTAATGTTTAAGGATTTGCCTTATTGCTTGTTGATATTGTATCATATCTATATCTATATTTATATCTATCTAGAAGCTAAATCGTAACATTTGTTGTTGTTATGCTCTAGTTAAGACGCATTAGCATCCACTCATTATTCTTTTTCTTTTCAATTTTACTATAATTTTTTTTAACATTCACTTATTTTTTAAATATTTACACTTTCTCCAACCTTTCTCATTCCCTTACATTTTCATCTTTCCACTACTCTCTACTTTGATATCACTATTCATCTTTTCCTTCATCTTCTTTTATTTGTCTCTTCTTATTCACTTCTTCTTATTATAAATTTGTCATTCTCTCTTCCATTCTTTGCATAGTTTTCTCTCACAAAAAGGTTATTTCTCTCTCTATCTCTCAATTTTTTGTTGGATTTTTATTTTTCTTGTATCTTTGCTTTAGGCGTATATTTTTTTGTGTTTTTTGGAACTTTAATTTAGGTTGATATGATTTAGTTTTGTGTTTTAAGTTATTATTATTATTTTATTCTCTTTAATTGTTAAATATTATCCGATTATATTATAAATGGTTATATTATAAAGGGTTAAAGATAGTAGATAAGAATATAATATTATTCTATTATATAGCATATTTTGGATAATTTAATATCTATTGTTATATCTTTTTGTTCAATTTCTAGGTTGAGATATTCTTCTCCCCCCTTGTCTTCTTTTGTTTTGGAGTTGTAGATACACTGGAAAAATGTAGTGCCGCAAAGCATCACTTCTCTTCTGAATCTAGCCATTACTCTTTCAGTTGGAAAGGATTGCACCTTCTTGTGCAATGTGTTACAGATATTATTAATTCTATAAAATTCATTGCTGTTATCAGTCATCTCATTAATTATCATACACAAAGTTTGTTGAAACCAAAGTCCCTTCAGTTAGAGTTTAAATCCAAAGATTTCATGTTCACTCTCTCTCTCTTTCTCTCTCTACTATTTTTAAAAATATTTTATTACAAAAATTATTTATATTTTTTTTGTTTGAAACTTAACTCGTGGACCGTGGTTAAACATGAAAGTATGACCATTGTAGTCCGGATTGTCTCCACCAGGATTGTTTGTCTGCTTGTATTGACTTCACTGCTTAGGATGGCTTAGCATCACCACCAAGCTATAGAGAAACTCAACTCATTATTATTACTATTCTTAAATTCAATATCCCAGAAGTTTACTGGAGCCATGCTTAACACCATCGAACCCATTCAAGTTATTGGCTAGGAATGGGATTTGCATGACAGATTGACAGATATTTTGAACATGTACCAATGCCATGTCTAATGGATTTTAGGGTTTAGGGCTTTTAGGAACACATCAAGAAGGAAAGCTAGAATCATGTCATTAATACAATCCCATAAAAAAACCCCCAATCAAAATAAAAATCAAACTTATTCAAAACTCAAATATGGCAAAAAATCTAGTTCAAATCGGCACAATACCTGGTGTCTGCACCAGTGTACAAACCAATTTTCACTTAACATACTTGGTAAACCAATTTAACATGTCCAAATGAGACTCTTCAGCACTTTTTACAGCTGACTCATCCTCAGCATTGTACCTTACCGCCCATCCATGAACCACACCAGGGAATATTTTCACAAAGCTATCGAACTGAAAGATAGAAATAATAGGAGGTTAAGAAAAAGGCCACTTAAGTTTTAACACGGAAAGCAGAAACTGGAAATCACTTCATTTTTGTTATGGGCAGAAGAAATTGCTTTTTCACAAAAATAACTAGAAATTTTACTCTACTTGCGCTAATACTGGAAGAGATTATGCTCTCTCATCTTGAAAGACATGAAATTCAAGCATTTTACCCAGGCTTCATTAAATGTGGGAAATCTTCTATGATGGAAAATTTCATTAAAATGTTTATAATTGGAACAAAAATTTTACAGTTATTAAACTAAAAATTGTGATGAGAGAATTTAAGGTTGACCTTTCATTTGGACTCACCTCAGATTTTGCTGACAACTTCTCTCCAAACTGTTTCAGTTGTTCCGGTGGGGAAATATGGTCATTCTCTGCTCCCAATATAGCAATAGGAACTTTCACATCTGAAACAATGAGCTTTAACATCTGAGACACCATGCAATCTGTAACAAATATTTAGCATGAGCGTGAGAAATGGGATACTTGCCATTGATTTGATCTTCTGTGATCGGAGCAGGACGCAAAATGACTGCAGTGTGAAGGTCAGTAGAACTTGCTAATCTCACTGATACCATCCCTGAAAAATATGCAAGAAAGGTAGATATGTTAGCAGATAGAGCACTTACGTTTACCATGCAAAAACCATTTTCAAAGATTTCAAGCAATAAGTTTCTTGTCAAAGTTGAATTGAAAGCAAACCGCTTACCTCCCCAGCAAAAGCCAGCAGCCCCAACTGCAGAAACACCTTTACTTTTTACAGCTTCAATTACTGGCTTTGCCTCCTCAAATCCCTTATCCTTTAGAAAGAATTATAGAGCTTCAGACACTATTAGTGCATACTAAAAATCACATAGTAATTAGCTGAACGCTGCAATATCAGGGTCATCAATTTCAATCAAGGCCACACAAGGTTTACACGGCTAGGTAGTTTAATAATTTATGAAGTAAGAACAATCTGTTACTTTCAGTAATAACGATAAAGAAGTAATGCAGCTAAATCCACACACATATTCAGACAGCCTAATATGTTGTAAAATACCAAACTCACAATCTCAAATGAAAAATGCAGCAATATTTTCAAGTTTCGCAAAAGGGTTCACCATGAGAAAAACAAAATTATAAACAACTTCCATGCAAGTATTAAAAGATAGAACCAACCGCTCCATGATCCTTCAACCAAACTTGTATAGGCCTATTAGCATCATCAGGCACATAGGGATCTCCATGGAAGAAGTCAGGAACTACCACATAAAATCCAGCAGCTGCAACCTTGTCTGCAAGCTTCCTTAAAAAAAAAAAAAAAAAAAAAAAAAAAAAAAAAAAAAAAAGAGATAAAATTAGTTTTCAGAATGTCAGTTAACTACACAACTCCAACTTTTAACAGCAAAATCTTTATTGCTGCACTTCTTATTCAAAATAACATGGCATAGCTTCAAATGGAGAATAAAAATCATCTATTGTACTCCACTTCCAAATTAGAGAAAAATGAAAGTATTTTAAAGTGCCTAATATTTGACCGAATTAAGTTAGCTAAGTTTCACACTGATGGCTCGGAATTTTAAAGAAATATATGCGTCACCTAAACTAAAAAGTCATAATGTAAAAGGAGCTCACCAACACATAAACACTGTTATAACAACCTAATCTGACAGACTATGCAAAACCCATAAACTAAACAAAGAAAAGAGAGATGAAAATTAGCCATACCTCAGGTTTGGAGCCTCATATCCTGTAGGAAAACTCAAACATGTTAAGATGGAATCATGGAACATGATACTGGAAATGAATTAACATAGTTTATTACATATTTTATAGCAGGTACAGATGCATCCCCAGCATCTATATCAATTGTTCAACAAATCCATTCCCACTGCTTCCTTAATACTCATTTTCGATATCCCAACCAAGCCCAACACAGACAAACACATAAATGGCATAAAAGAAGGCAAGAATATATTTTCCATAAATGACTAGAACAAACACGGATCATCAAGAACAGAATACACTAGAGATGACCTAAAATATAATTTAAAGCTTTTCACCTGAAGAGATGAATCCAGAGGATAACTGAAAGTGCTAATCAATTTTCCTCAAGATTCATAAAAAAAGCTAATATATATATACAAGTGAAAAAAGGAAAAATTCAGCAAAAATCTATATTAATCCTCAATCACAATTCTATTCCACTTAAATCTGTTACATTTTGAAACCTCAGGGTCTCATTTGCTATTTGTTACAATCCTAAATTATAGAGTTCAAAATGTAATTTTTTCCAAAAACTTAGGGTCTGTTTGGTATGTGTGTTTAAACAACAGTTTTCATTTTTTTTGGAAATACGTATGAATAAAAAAGTGTGTGAAAATGCATGTAATATTATTTAAAAACTGAAAATATATATTTAAACACATGTACCAAACAGCCCCTTAGGGCCCGTTTAGTAGAGGAGTTTGAGTAGTATTGTTTGTAATTTTTTTAAATACGTGTGGGTGAAAAAGTATGTGAAAAAATGTGTAATGTTGTTTAAAAACTGAAAATAGGTGTTTGAAATGCCCTACCAAACAGGCCCTTAGTATGCGTTTGGATTTAGATTATTTGAGCTGCTTTTGCTTTTTTTTTTTTTTTTTTCCAGTGCTCTTGCACTGGGACGTGAACAGTACAAATGATACTGGAAATGAATTAACATAGCCTATTACATATTTTACAGCAGGTACAGATGCATCCCCAGCATCTGTATCAATTGTTCAACAAATCCATTCCCACTGCTTCCTTAATACTCATTTTCGATATCCCAACCAAGCCCAACACAGACAAACATATAAATGGCATAAAAGAAGGCAAGAATATATTTTCCATAAATGACTAGAACAAACACGGATCATCAAGAACAGAATACACTAGAGATGACCTAAAATATAATTTAAAGCTTTTCACCTGAAGAGATGAATCCAAAGGATAACTGAAAGTGCTAATCAATTTTCCTCAAGATTCATAAAAAAAGCTAATATATATATATATATATATAAGTGAAAAAAGGAAAAATTCAGCAAAAACCTATATTAATCCTCAATCACAATTCTATTCCACTTAAATTTGTTACATTTTGAAACCTCACGGTCTCATTTGTTATTTGTTACAATCCTAAATTATAGAGTTCAAAATGTAATTTTTTCCAAAAACTTAGGGTTTGTTTGGTATGTGTGTTTAAACAACAGTTTTCAATTTTTTTGGAAATACGTATGAGTAAAAAAGTGTATGAAAATGCGTGTAATATTGTTTAAAAATTAAAAATATGTGTTTAAACACATGTACCAAACAGCCCGTTATGGCCCATTTGGTAGAGGAGTTTGAGTAATATTGTTTGTAATTTTTTGAAATACATGTGGGTAAAAAAGTATGTGAAAAAGTGTGTAATGTTGTTTATAAACTAAAAATAGGTGTTTGAAATGCTCTACCAAATAGACCCTTAGTATGCATTTGAATTTAGATTATTTGAGCTGCGTTTGCATTTTTTTTTTTTTTTTTCAAGTGCTCTTGCACTATTAATGGGACATGAACAGTACAAATAGGCAAATGAACAATATTTTTGTGTGAACAGTAATTGAAATTTTTTTTTAAAAAAATTGTTTCAGTTTTTAGCAAAATAAGCGATATCCAAATTGTCGCTTAAACACATTTCCTCCACCGATCACCTAAAATGAATCTAAAGAGCCCCCAATGGTATTCTCACAACACAAAATCCAACACCCAGATCACAGTTTGAAGTGAAAATTAGAGCACACCACAAAAGCAAGCAAAAAAAGTGAAGTGTCAAAGAAAACTGTAGGTACCATAAACGTTAGAGATGAGAAGGATGGCGAGCTTGGAGTTGGGAGAGCCAGAGACATAGGTGCTGAGTCCACCAAGCTGTTCAACGTGGCCTGCTCCAGCATTTGGGTTCAAGGTTGGAGGGTTTGAGCAACACTGAGGACCAGACATTCTTATTCTCTTTTTTTTCTTTCTATGATAAGCAAACACAAAAAAGAACACAAATGGAATCCTCAGTCTTTGGGATTTGGGATTTTATAGAATGTTTGATAAAAAGGGACCTTCTAATTCCCACGTCACTACAAATTTTGTGACTGAAGTGATATGAATGACAAATTTATATAAAAAACGACGGGTTATTCGTGAGAGACAGAGAGAGTGAAAGATGCAGCAGCTGTGAGCTTGAGTGTTGAGACTTGAACTCTTGACAATGAGTGTCGAACCTGATGAGCTTCTGAGATCGAGCAGTGTATGGATGCAACAACGGTGAACTTCTTAGAAGGGAGTAACGAACACAACAAAAATGGTTTAATTATGATTTCATTTGATTTCTAGACTTAAGAAAGAATAATTTTTTTTAATTGAGAATAAATTTTTTTAATTGTGATTTGATTTATAACTAAGATAGCACGTGAAAAGCTTTGAAAAGGTTGTATAAAAAAATAAAAATTTTTTTTTTTTCTAAAACCAAGATAATGGGTAATGGCATGTATGAGAAAGTTTCTAGCCAACAGCTGAACTGATCCAAAACTTCTCAGTTTTTTAGCCCAAACATAGCAAAGGAGATCCAGGTTGAGATAAGAATTCGGTTTGGTTCTCAAGTGATCCGTCAGCATGAGAAGTATTTGGGTCTTCCATCTTTGGTGGGAAGGAATAAGAAGTATTCAAGGAAGTGAAGGCAAAATTGGCTAAGAAATTGGAAAGTTGGAAGGAAAAACTCTTGTCCAAAGTTGGTAAAGAAGTCCTAATTAAAGCTGTAGCTCAAGCTATTCCAACGTACACTATAAGTTGCTTTAAAATTCCTGACTCTCTTTGTGATGAGATGACAAGCCCGATTAGAAATTTTTGGTGGGGCCAGTGCAAGGAGGAACGGAAAATGGCATGGATCAGTTGGGAGAAACTTTGTACTCCAAAGGCTTGTGGGGGTATGGGTTTCAAGCAACTAAAACAATTTAATCTGGCTATGTTGGCAAAACTAGGTTGGAGGCTCCAGACTGGGACTGATTCTCTATTGTATAGGGTTTTTAAGTCCAAATATTTTCCCAATTGTGAGTTTGTTGATGCTAGTCTTGGTAGAAATCCTTCCTTCGCCTGGAGGAGTATAATGGCTGCCCAAGCTTTAGTTCGAAAAGGCAGAAGGTGGCAAGTGGGTAATGGTTGTAGCATAATGATTTGGAAGGATAAATGGTTGCCCTCTCCCTCTACTTATGAAGTTGTATCTCCGGTAAACAACATACCTGAGGATTCTAGAGCTGCAGATTTGATTGATGAAGAGAAGGGTGCTTAGAAAACTGATTTGGTGTGTAATGTTTTCCTTCCTCATGAAGCGGATTTGATTTGTGGTATTGCTTTGTGTGCCAATCTGCCAGAAGACAAGCAAGTGTGGGCGTTGACAAACAATGGTCTTTTTAGCGTCCGTAGTGCTTATTAACTTGCTATGGAGCTAAGATCAGATGCACAAGTGGGAACCGAGTCTGATGGGAGTCATTTGAGGAGGTTCTGGCGGGCCATTTGGAGCTGCAATATCCCACACAAGATCCGCCACTTTGTATGGAGAGCTTGCAGAGATGTGTTGCCCACGAAAGAGAACTTGGTTAGATGGAAAGTACTCTTGGACAGTTGCTGTGATGAGTGTAAATTGGCTGAAGAAACATTGGGCCACCTCTTTTGGAGTTGTTAAAGAGCTCGTGAAATTTGGTGGTTGTCTGCTCTGTTTCAGGAATCTCAGGTCTAGCACTTTGGGTCGTTCATGGACATGTTATGGTACGTGGTTATGGTGACCCAGTGGGAGCACAACGACGTGGAGAAGCTTATCATGGTGGCTTGGGTGCTCTAGTCAAATAGAAATGAGTGTAGGAACGGAAGGGCGAAGAAATCTTGTTAGGCATTGCTGTAAGGGGCGTTGGAGTACTTAGATGCTTACCAAGCATGTGTGGTGGAGTCTGGAAGCCCAAAGCAACCGGTTGAACCTGTGAAATGGACGCCTCCCTCTCCGAACCGATACAAAATTAACGTGGACGGTGCTGTGTTCAAGGAGCAACACATGGCAGGTGTAGGGATCTTGATTAGGAACGCTGAGGGTCATTTGATCGGTGCATGTAGCAGGAAGCTTGAAGCTCCTTTGGGCAGGGACGAACCAACACTAGGGCAGAGGGGGGCCATTCCCCCCCTCCTCCCATTAAAAAAAAGTATAAAAAATTAAGATTTACCCTTTTATATATATATATATATATATTTGTCTCTCCTCTAAAATATTTATATATTGACCTACAAGAAAATAAATAAATAAATAAAATTCATGCCCCTTTAACTACAAAAACAAAATAAAAAAATAAATATGGACTAAACAAAAATCACACACAAAATAAGAAACACTTATTTTGTATGTTATACTTTGTTGATGTGTTTTATAATATGAAATTTTTAAGAAATACTTATTTTGTATGTAGTATTTTTTTGAATATGAAATTGATTTAGTTTTTATTTTCATAATATTTTTTTTTGGTTTTAAGCTTTGCCCCCCCCCCCCCCCCCCCCAAGGTATGAATCTTGGTTTCGTACCTGCCTTTGGGTGCCATCGAAGCTGAAGCTAAGGCTATGGAGTTGAGTCTTCTGTTTGCAAGGGATATGTCCATTCAAGATTTCACTCTTGGGAGTGACTCGTTGACGTTAATTAATGCGCTTTAGGACCTGTCTCCTCCTCCATCATTAGTAGCAGCGTTGGTCTATAGTTCAGTTGTCGTGTCCCATTCTTTCAGATGTGTAGATTTTTCACATGTTGGTCGTAATGGCAATAGGCCAGCCCATTTACTTGCAAGACATGCTTTAGGCATTGCAGACCTGTCTGTTTGGGTTAAAGAGATTCCTTATTTCCTTGAACAAACTCTCAACCAGGATGTAGTTATTATCTCTGCTGATTAATAAAGTTTTTGAAGTATTTCCCATCCAAAAAAAGACGTTTTTTTTTACTTGACACTATTTTTTGTTTGTTAACTTTTTTTTTAAGTATTGGTTTACTTTAAACTTTATTTACATTTTTTGTTTAGATTCGTGGGGCATATTTATTTTGTTTTTTTTATATTAGGGATTAATTTCTAGTAAAGTATATTTATAAGACATGAAAATAACGAAGCATTTAAAAAAAAAAAAGGTTTTACTTCAATGAAATTGGTAATACTTCATTGTAGTGTAATGAATATAATGAAAGTGAATGAGCTTACCGCTTTATTTGTTTTAGCATTAACATTTTCTGGAAAATGGTTCATTTTCTAGAGAGCGTTTTTTGGAAAACTATCTCATTTTTTGGTGTTTGGTAACAACCTTGAAAATGGGTTTGAGAAAGTCTTCTGGTGCTTGGTATCCAAAATTTTTATAACATTTATTGTATAATTTAAAACATATATAATATGTGTATTGTGTAAACCCACCTAATGTAATCAATATAAAAAGAAAAAAGAAAAAAAGAGAGAATGAATTTGGTTTTCAAACTAAAATTTTGACAGCAGATTAAATCAAAATTAGTTGTCCAATTTTCATTATCTCATATACTCATTTTGTTCATGTATATGAATAGTATTTTTGATAAGTAACATAAAAAATTTTATTAGAAAAAAACCAACCAAGTACATTGGAAGTGTACTATAGTGGCATAAATCAAGAGTAAATATATATATATATATATATATATATATATATATATATATATTAACCATAGTTTTCATAATTCAAAATAATCATTATACCCATAAGTTCCATTTTAAATAGTTCAAAATGCCACATAGGCCAAATAGTTTGATAAATACCAAAAATTGTTATAGAACTATTGATGGATCTGTGAGGAGGGGGGAAAAAAAACCTTATTAAAAAACGGTATTATAGAAGGGAGAAGAAATAAGGTGAAAAAAGAGAAGAGAGGCAGATAGAGAGAGAAATCTGTGGGAAGAGAAGATGCCAAAGGGGGTGATAGTGAGGGCGTGAGAAGAGAGAAAAAATGAAGGGAAGAGAAGAAATGAAGGGAAGAGAAGAAATGAGAGAGTTTATTGTGAGAAAGGCTAAATGAGTGAAAGAAAATATTATTTTAGAGTCAAAAGAATATAATATTTATAAGAATTATACGCCGCATGAGAGAGAGATTGTTTTCCCTTTTTTTTTTTTTTTGGGAAAACAACATATAGAAAATAAGCCTTATTTTTATAAGAGTTTTTCGTTGACCTTTTTTTTTTTTTTTTTTTTTTTTAAAAAAAAAAATGTTATCAAACACTAGAAAATGTGAAAAACTATCTCTATAGAAGGTTTTCCAAAGAAACAAACAGAGCGTACATTAAGCTTGCCCTCCCAAGGTTCGATTCCTGGCTCCATCCTTGGATTCCATGTCACTACAAATTTTACAGTACTCGAATAATGCACAGAATATTCCTCCTTTTGTCACACAATAAAATTTGACCATATTTTTTTACATTTATTGAGTTAGCATGTTATTTCTAGTTCTCTTCTGGGCCTATTATTGACTTTATTTTTTTTACTTATCACTAATAATGTTTTTTATTTACTATTAATAATTTGCCACATTAGCTTAGTGTCAACTTTTTTGTCAAAATTTGTGTCTCTAGACTTTTTCTAGATTTAATTAATAATAAATTTAAGTAAATACTTAATTTCATAATCTAATGAAATGATCAATGTAAATGGTTGATACTCTACCCGCCACCACAAGCTCCTACATTGAGTTTTGCTATTTTATGGGCAAATTGTGTTACACGTTGTGCTATTTTATGTGGTACTAATATTACTCTTCCACACTGCAAAGTCTACTATTGGTTTTTAATCAACAGGTATCATTATTAATCCAAAAGAATGGAATAGCACCATATCTTTGTACCTTGAGACTCAATTTTATGGGAAACTAAATAGTTTAGTTAGTAGTTACAAAAAAGAAGGATTTGAACCCAAGTGAATAGTTACTTAATTTTATGGAAGACTAACAATTAGTTAGTTACTAAGGTGGATTTGAACATTGATGTCTTCCTTAGCTTTCAAAGTATTATTTAAATGCCAAAGGCCTTGTAGCTGAATTGGCACCTCCCCGTGCATAAAATGCTTGGGGGTCTAGGGGGGAAATGGTTCGAACTGTGGGGGTTAGTAGTATGTTATAATTATTAAAAAAAAAAAGTATTATTTAAAAATTATTATTTTATAAAATGTCATATATATATATATATATATATATATTACTCAACAAAAATGGCCCCATAATAAGTAGTGGTAAATGTTGGATACCTCATACACTTAATAGCTTATTATAAAAACCAACTGTTATAGGATAAAGTTGGTATTTAACAAAAATGGCCCTATTTACTAGTATTTATGAATAATAAATAGTAGTAAATATTGGACACCTCAGACTCATTTTAAAGATCAGAACCGTTATAGGATATAAAAGTTGATACGGAGAAATTTTACACTTTGTCCTTTGCTTTTTTATAGTGTACTAGCATTCGCATCCGGTATCTCCGAACTATTTTATTTTACTATCTTAAAAACTATTTTATCAATTATACAATATCATTTTATAATACACCAAACATTCCATTTCTTATTTATCTCATCTATTTATTAAAATATTAATTTCACCAACTCTTTCTCTTTCTTCCTCTTCGTAAACAAAAATTAAAAATACCCACCCACCATCACTAGGGGAAAAAACAATATAAAAATGTATACAAGTTGCTACTGTGTCATCATAAAAATAGGATGGCATTGTAGCACAATTGCAAATTTTTTTGCAATTGCAAGACTTTGCAAGACCAGATAATGGGGGGTTTTGAGGCACTGTTTCTAAATATTACCAACATATGGTATATACAATACCCAATGTGAATGCTAACAACTTTTTCCCCCCTTAATGAAAGAAAAGTGCTAGAGCCAGTAAAATGTACAGACTCCATTTCATAAGGATTCACCTCATCTAGACTCCACCACAATACAAAAATAATAGGGTGTGAAAATTTCAGGATATATTTTTGGTGCCCCTAGCAATTTCCTTAATGAAAAATGAGACTTATTTATTATACTTTTGGTTCAAAAAGTACACTTGGGGGCATGTGATAACTTTTAGAGAAATGATATGTCCACAACATTTTTACAATATTTTTATAACAAATCCTAAGTGGCAGGTTGTTACTAGTTGTTATTATTAAGTTAAAAAAGTAATCTCAGTGCTAAATTTAAATTTGAACCAATAATAACTAGCCACTTATGATTTGTTGTAAAAATATTGTAAAAATGTTGTGGACGTAACACTTCTCTAACTTTTATGATCTTTGCTTAAACCTAGGCCACGTCATGTGAAAGTAGTTATTTCAATTGGCTTTTATTAAGTGTTCAAAATTGATCATGTGTCTATCTTGTGTCTTATCCAATACATTGGACAAAAGCCCCTCCCTTTTCAATATATTCTATTTTTGTTTCAAAAACGTTTTCTTGAAATTAGTATCTTTGAAATTTCCTATTTACAAAACTTTTTTTTTTTTTGAAATTTTATTTAAAAAATATTATAAAGTTATATTTTGTGAAAGGTAAAAGGTAAGTTGTCATCAATAATTTGGACATATGATCGATACATAGGATTATTAAAGAAGTTCAACCCTCAAAAATACTTAGGTAGAGAAATTTGAACAAGGGAGAGGTTCCAACTATTTTCAAGAAGAAATTAATGGAAAAGTTCAACCCTCAAAAATACATAGGTAGAGAAATTTGGACATGGAAGAGACTATTTTTAAAAAAGAAATTATGAGCTTCAAGTCTCGATTGTTATTAACATTTTTAATTTTATCAATCTCAAAAAATCATTGGCTTTGATAAATTGATTTGTATTATTCTTTAATAAACATAAGTGCCAAGTTCTAATAATACTACCGGTACGTGAAAACTCCATATGGGAAAATGATCTCGGTATAGTACCTTAAGTTATCTAATTAAATTCAAATACATGGATTATATTGACCAATGAAAAATGCATAATTTTATCTTTTTTAAGGACAATTAAATTTAATACAAAAAATTTAAAAAGAAAAGAAAAGGGAAGAGATTCAACAAAGTGATGGAAGGGAAGCCAGGGTGGTCTTGGATGATGAAATGGCTTTTCTTTTCTTCTGATGCTTTTTTTTTTTTTTTTTCTCTCTCTCTGGAACGCAATCCAGATCACTTTGTGTATGCTTTTCCTTGAAGCATGAACCCTGGGATTGTAGGACTCATGGGTTATTCCCTGTAGGTTGAGGGGTAGAACATTTTATATTTAATGACCATTGTAGGACGCATGAAAAATCTTGCCATTTGTACAAATGACTTGTACAACAGGTTTCACTTGACATATAGTTAGCAATCACGACCTGTAGCATGTGTAACTAAACAACTAGTACCACTCAAGGATTCCACCCTTCTTCTTCTTCTACCTCCAAACCAAAACAAGCAAAATCCTATCTCTATGTAAATCCCCAGACAAACAATACTACCACCCAAAACTGATTTGTATGATGAAGCCTTTAGCATTTCTTAGAATCTTTCCTACCATATAAACCGCTGGATCCCAGGCTCATGGTCCCAATGGAATGGCCGGAACAAAAAAATCATCATTGTGAAGATATTGACGGCTAGATATAGAAGTCCCATGAGAAGCCAGCTTTGATAATCATTAATGCGCGAATGAAGTATTATGAAATAGAATGGTATCGTGTAGTATCTGAACTCAATCAATGGGGCAGGTACTAGAACTGCAGCAGTGGCCAAGAAAAATGCTAACACCCATATCTTCCTCTGAACTTTCCCTGCCAATGAAAGATATAGGCAACTTTAGTGTTGCAGAAAAAACTACACAACGAAGGATGCAAAGATTCAATAACCATATCTTCATTTGCTCCATTTTCAGTAAATGCTGGGGAAAAAACGTATTTGTGACAAATATTGATAGGACCTTGTACTAACCCAATGTACTGAAGATGGAAAACCATGAATAAACATAAAGTGGGACTAGAAGGTATTTCATTGACCAATGAGCATTGATGACCTTCCGCCAGAGATAGAATGGGTAATGTCGATTATCAGCAATAAGATAGGGATGAGCTATGCTGAAACAGTCAAATAACCATGTGAGGAAACAGTAACATAAACTAAAAGTACGTCAGTTTTTGCAATCTACTAAAGTAAAAAATACAACTTAAACTTTCCCCGCTTGGATTAGAGAAAAATGTAAGAAAAACTTTTACAGGACAAAAAGGGTCTATAGAAGGTAAGTGAGATTGCAAAAGGCACTCAAAAAATAACCTTTCATATAAGAATGCTTTGGTAAATCCACCACAAGTAGTAACAAAACCCAATTCACACACATAAATTTACAGATCAAAACCAGGAATAGCATTCTCTTCAATTAAGTTTATGCTAGTATTTCTCTAGAAGCATCAAGTTTAATTAGGTGTAGCAGAAAAGTAAAAAAGATCCCTATAGCAATTTGCTCAGGATACTAACTGGTTCTCTGACCTGAAAAAATGTACAGAAAAGAAGCCAGCAATAACAGCTATGAAAACTTGAAAGAAACTGATGGGCCTTCTCTTCCAAAATGACCGGAACAGGTCCACAACTTGACCTTTGCTGCAGTGTAAAGGAGCCACAGCAAGAGCAGAAACCAAACCAAAATACATGATCTGTGCAAAATGTGGAGAAACTGTGTGAGCTTCTTTTGCGCCTGCCATATCAGGACAAGCAGTGAGAGACAAGCAACAAAGGCCCTTCATATGCCTCAAAGTTAAAAGAAGCAACATGAACAATACCTAAAACTACACTTCCATTCCAACGGATAAAAGCCAAAAAAGCCACAAATACCATGAGAAAAGGACTAAAGGAAACCAAAAGCTCCCACTTCATATGCCATAATGCTAAAAAGATGACCTTGACCTCATCAAGTAAACCTGCAACACAGTGCCAGTAGCTGAATCATAAGGAATAAGGATCAAGAACAAAAAAGTATAGATAGTGAGGGAGAAAGAACCAATTTGGAAAACTACCATATCGGCAGGCTAATCTTCCATTACTTATAGAAAATGGAGAGTAAATCTAGTAAATTAACTTTCATCATAACATAACACGATTACATATATTACAAATAACAAACCTGATGAGTGGTTTGCTGAAACCAAGCTTGCACTAGGCATAGAATGTTTATCAGTACCCAGGGAATTACTGAACTTTCGCAGTCTCAAATTTGACCCTGATGTAACATCATCGTTGGAAGTTGATCGATTAGACTTCCTGATAGCTGTGTCGATATCATTTACTTCAACATTATCTCTTGGACGGACCAGAGTAATATTTATAACCTCAGTGCATGCAACGAAAAGCATCCAAACTATATTTGTCTGTCGAATGACAACAGCCAAGGCACCAAACTGCATATAACAAAATGAAATTAGTTTACCACTAGAATGAAGTTATGTATTTCTTTGTTTAAGTATGTAATCTATTGATTTTAAAAAAAATTAATGGTTAATGAAAAAAGACTTAAGCTAAGTACCTTACCACTGCACTTAACCAGTAATTCTTCTTCAAACATGCAAGATACATAGCAAGCACTGCAGTAAGCGATGCAACATCTGTATAATAGAGAAAAGTGAAGAACCAGTGAAGGGGATATAAAGCTAGGACCACTGCAGAAATTGTTGCTTTTCCTTCGCTAAGAGTTGGTCTCGAGAGGGTAATAATGTCATACACAAGAATACTGCATAATACTGCCAAAACACCATTTACAGATCGAAGAATCGCAGTGGTGCAAACTTCAGAAAATGATGAGGCTGCTTGTACCATAGACATGCCTGGAAACAAAGAAGCAACATGGACAAGTGAAAGGTAGTACCTGCAAAAGTTTTAAATCGCATGTATCAACCCCTTTATCAAAATATTTGTTCTGATTAGGACTAAGCTAACCCAATAACTTACTGAGACCTAAGCAGCCCTTGTGTGTTATTCTGGTAAGGCATTTGGAAATTTATGGAGCATGGTAAAATGATATGCCAAAAGAAAATCATTCTTGGAACAGCTTAAAGGTCAACTACTATTTCCAAGCAGCTTACTGTTTCATCAATAAATAGTCACGGAGAAAAAAATATTATAATATATAATACCTATAAACCCCACTTCCATACAACCTTTTCTTTGCTTTGTGCCCTTAATCCAGAATACAAGTTCGAGAATAGTAGAAGCCACATTCAAGCTAATAACCATAGTTTCAAAAGCAAGGTACAAATTTCACATTGTAACACCAATTAATGAGTGGAAGTTAATTGGTAGAAAATTCACATTGTAACACCAATTAATGAGTGGAAGTTAAATGGTAGAAAATTCACATTGTAACACCAATTAATGAGTGGAAGTTAAATATGCCCCACTTCAATCTCTCATTTTATTAAATCTTTCTTTGTTAAGTTGTCCATTCAAGGTAATCCCCAATTCAGCTATCAACTAGTGGAAGTTCAAATTCCTCAACAAAATTATTAAAGTTTATAAAAAAATAAAAAGAAGAAATGCAAAAGGTTTAAGAGGACATACAGGCCAGGAGGGGTGGTAATCATGGGATCCCAGCTTCTGAAATTGCCAATGCAGTACTGTTGTGCCTGAGGTACGTGGAATATTTCATCCTATGCCATCAACAAAATAAAAATCAGCCAATTTTTCGAAAACAGTCATATTCTTTTGGGTTTAGGGTTTGGGGCTTACCATGTAAGGCTCAGGAACTATGTGGTTAACAAGGATGGAGATAGAAATGACCCACAAACTCACAATCACTGCCACAGCTACTTTTCCCATTTCTCTCTGTCTCTGTAGCTGTCTCTTTCACAGAATCTTTGGAGCTATAAGAACTGTGCTGGGCTCATCCTTCCTTTCACTCCCAAGTCCCAGTCCAGCTCTCACTCTTGTACGTTCAAATCAAAACTGGGTTCCGAGGTATTTCAAAAGAAAGCCAGGCTTTTTAATTAAGAGGCAAAAGGAGAAGCTAAGCTCTCTGTTTCAGCATGGTTGTATTCAATCTGATCCTTTCATTATTATTATTATTTCCTTTTTCTTTTAGGATATGCAATAATGAATTTAGTCTGATCCTTTTCATTCTTTTTTTTTTCTCCCCTTTTTACTCTTTAAGATATGTATTTCAAGTAGATGCACATCAATGCATTCTTAATAGTGTTAGCACAATCTGAGCTATATTTAATACCATAGCCAGTATCTGCAACAAATCATTTTGGAAACTCCAAGTAAAAGTTTTGAATAACATGAAAAAAATGATTAGAATTAAGAAAATGTAAAGAAGTTTGCAGTGAAATAAAATCATTTTACTTTCATTGGAAAAGAAGGCTGGCTGCATATCAAGTAGAATTTGACAATGCACCATGTCTGCCAAGTTATTTTTAGCCAATTCAACTAGCTATTGCATGTAATGGGATTCAACTAGTGACAATATGTCACACTAATTTTGAAATTTTATGGAGCACATCATGCTAACAGTTAGCAGTATTTGGAAAATGGGGAAGAAAACCAATCCAAATGTTTGCCAATTTAACAAGTCAACATTCATAAGCAATATTATCATTTCATTCAAGAAACACCCATACAAAAAAGGTCACAAAGAGAAAAGATAAAAGAACCAAACCAGTGAAGGGGGAAAAAAACTCATTAAGTGGAAGACAAGATTTTCAACAACAATTCAAACCACGTAATAAAGAGAAGATAAGATGAGTCAAAGTCAAAAATATAAAATGGGAAGTAACTTAACAATCACATGAAAAGAAATTCAAGAGTACCAAAAAAAAGAAAAAATAAGTAAAGAATGATGAAAAAGGGAAAGAGTTCAAGAATGATATTCTTGCCCATGAGCACCATCAAATTAACTACCAAATATACCTGACAATGACATCAAAGAAAAGACTTGAGAGAGACTACTAAAAAGTAATAACACAAGGAACAATCCCAAATCAGCTTGAAATCAAATGGGAATGTAAAGAAATTTCTAAAAGCATACACTTAAGCAAAGCACAGCCAACTAACTTAAGAACAACTAAATGAAAGAAAATGTCCTAAATTAGCCACACACACAAAACTTCTTATGAATACAAACCAGATCACACAAAACAGTTCATTTCCTCCGTTTTCTATGTGGCAAATCCAAAAACTCCAAAGCTAACAGACACACACACACCAAAGAAAGAGACCTTAGTGCCTTGAGCCTTAGAAAAAATCTGGAAAAATATGCAGTTTGTATTTTCCACCATAATAAATATGAAAAAAAATATTGCTCTGCATATTTGTTGCCTGCATATGACTTAAAATCAACATATAAACATACGAATCCATGATAAACCCAAATTTCCTCCAAGCATATTGATAAATAAAAAACACACACTTCATCAACAATGACACAGATTATTCAACCATAGAAGCATAGATAACTGCTTCTTAATAATATAAACCAATAAATTCTAACAGGCCCAACTCAACCAAATGATGTTCATAACAAAGCCTATATCTCATCCATAGCCAAAGCTTAAGAAGATAAATAAACAGCTAAAACTTAAGATTTTTTTTTTGGGTGAAGAAACAGCCAAAACAACTTATTAGTTACCTCTCCATTTGAAATGGATCCATTTCATGGTTCAGATTAAATATTACAAATCTAATGATGCATATAGTGCCACACCATTTCAAAAATCTCCATTTGAAATGTATCTGTTTCATGATTCAGGTTCAATATTATAAATCTAAAGGTGTATACAGTGTGGCACAGCATATAAAATCTTAATTGTAAAATGAAATCTCTTCGTTTCAAGTGAAACGGAGAGGATCACAACATATAAAATCATTAAACAACCTCATACAACCAAACCTATCACTTGTAAAATAACACACAAGGGTTCTAGTTACCTCAACTAGTAAAGCCACTTGTCGTCAAATAACACACACACTCACACACAGAGTTCACCAGAATAACACAGCTTCACCCATCACAAATTTTAAAAACAAATACCCCAAAAGCAAAATCCCTGTATTACCAAACATAGTTTTCGCAATACAATCGAAAATAACTTAATACATATACAGAAACATCTAATGCAAAACCAAAAATGAAATGGGCACCCTAAAAGAATAAACTTGGCTACAATTAACTCATTGAATATCCTTGATTAATTAAGTTTTATATCAAAGAACATCATTTTAAATTTTTTGAAAAATAAGAATTTTTCTACACAATGCTCACCGCATTCCATTCAAAAGTGTGAACATGTGATGGTAATGGGATGTGGGGAATGAGAAATCTGGAGATTTTGGAATAGCATTTGATACTAAAAAACAAAAATTGAGGTTTCATATGCTTCTGTTCAATAGGTTTATTAAACAAACAATAGAATAGATTAACAAAATTTCATACCCTTTTGGTCTTTGAACGATGCGAAGCTAAGCTAAGCGAAGATGGCAGTGAGTGGGTCGAAAGCTATCAAGCGTTTGTGTTATGGACTCCGAGAGAGAGAGAGGGAGAGAAGTTGTGCAATAAGTTGGGGAAAAATAACATGGTTTTTAGTTTTTACTTCCAATATGTGTGGGTCTTACGTTGTGTGTGAGAGTGGTTAATGCGTTTTTTTTTTTTTTTTTTAAGTAAAAGATAGAGAAGTGTGTTCTCCTTTTTATTTATTTATATTTTATTTTTTAGATTACAATTGATTTTCAACCTATATCTCTCCACGATAATGATGATTAACTTCAAATTTTTTATTCGATGATAAAAAAAGCTTTACAATTAAATTCATTTAAGAATTGAAGAAACGAGAATTTGGTATTAACTCAATTTTTAAGAGAACTCACATCATGATAACACATACATAATAGGATGAGATTGATGAGATAACTATATTAACCGTAATTGAGTGCTAAATTAAATAAGACCTCGGGCTTGTGTTGGAGTTAAGCTCGAAACTTAACATTGGTCCAAACTCCAAAGATAATCAATAGTTACTAGTGCATTTTTTCCTGCTTCTAAGAGAAACGAGGCCTAAAATTCGAGAAGTAAAGCTTCTGGGATAAGTGAGCTTTGATTTGTGCACAGAAATTAGAATAATATAAGAGCAATTATATCAGCTTGTGCATAAATTTTTCCATTTTGCATATCTAAAATCTACTTTTTCTATTTTACACACTTATTTTTACAAAACACCCACATTAGTTTGTTTATTGTACACATTTATTCAAATAAAATATTCATTTCTTTACCCACACAGCCACCAACCCACACCCACAATCCACACCAGTATCACACCGGAATCCACACAACCCACCTGCAGAAAACTAGAAAAACAAACCTAGCAAAATGGATCAAAACCCACACCGGAATCGACGCCTCGCCTTGAGCAACAAGATTGACGCCTTCGGTGGCGATGGCGAGAATGAGAAACAAGATCGATGACTCCAAAGGCAAGCAGTGGCGATGGCGAGAGACATTCAACCCCATTCTACCCAAAACCCACTGATCAAGCCCATTCAACCCAAAAACAACGAGAAACAAAGGAAGAAAAAGCGATCAGCGGAGATGGCGATCGACGGTGGTGGCGATTGACGAAAGCTAGAGGAAGAAAGATTGATCAGATAAGAGAAAGAAAGAGTTATGCGCCTGAGAGAGAGAGAGGGAGCTGAGAGTTAGGTACAGAGAGGAGAGAGAAAAAATTGTTAAAAAATTATATGCACATGCTACAATACCCGTGCATATTTGCACGGGTACTGTAGCAACTTGCATTTATACATAAGTTTTGCACGGGCTGATGTGGGAGTTTTTTTTGCTCATATTGTGTAAAATGAGCACCTTTTTCCATTTTGCACAATTTTACATCAACTGATGTAATTGCTCTAAGTCCAATAGTGAGGAGTTAAAAAAAAAAAAAACATTGAGTCTCCAACAATAGAAAGAAACAAAGTATTATACTTCCATGGATTAGGTGAAAAGCAAAAATAATACACATCTGGTGATAATATAAAATTGAAACAAAATAGTCTCAACACTTATGGTATGATTGTGGGTTCCAGTTAGCTCAATTGGTAAAGTTTCTGATAGTTGAATAAGAAATCTAGGGTTCAATCTTCACCTACACCAAAAACCGATTATTATCTTCGTTTGATGATAAAGACTATCATCAAGAGTGAACACCATAGGTTGAAATTTTCTCTCAAAAAAAAAAAAAAAACACTTATGGTATCGTTCATTATCCAACAAAAAAAAAGAAGCCAATAATAGTTCTCTTTTGGTTCATTTGGACATGCATACATGTTTTAATTCCTTCATGAAATAAGAGAAAAAAAAAAAAAATTATAATGGTGATTTCCCTGTACATACCTATATTTAGATGACTTGTGTATACTTATTAAGTTTACAAAGATGATTAATTATCTATCTTATTCAAGTAAGTTATGACTTAATTTAATATTAGAAAAAATAAAGATTTTTTATTCTTTCCATGGAGATGGAGTTGTGAAGCAATGTTTAACTTTTGGCACCCCAAAATTTATAATTGTACACTTTATTTATAATAAGAACCAAAATATTTGGTCTCACAAAAATAAGACAAATATTCCTCTGGTTATTGCGATAGCAGGAGTTGATTAACAATTTGCTTCATCATGCAAACAATTAGAAAGTTTACAAAGACAAAAAATGGAACTGAGAAGTTGAGAGAAAATGGCCTAGGGTCATAGGAAGAAGGTGAATGAAGAAATGGTTGAAATAAAAATTGCGTAATTGGTAAAGTAGAGAAAAGTAGCCCTTTCGAATTTCAAATGATAAAATGATAGACATGTTTTGTCTTATTATTTTCAATAACACAAACAAAAAATTGGCTATAACCTATGCCAATCACGTATGGGGGCATTTGTTCACAACATTATTAAAAGATAGGAGGGAATTTGGTACAGTTGTTTAAACAACAGTTTTCAGTGTTTAAACACTGGAATATGTATTTCCACGAAACTTTTTAACGTGCACATATTTCCACAACACTTAAACAACGATATTAGAAATTTCTAACCAAACGGACCCTAGGCAACACTAGAAGAGCATAAAACATATAAAAAGTATTATTAGGAGACCACAAGGATGGCAGTGCAACATATTTAAAATGTGATGGTGAAGTGACAACTCCCAATTTAAAGTATAAGAAGCTTATCGTGCCAATCAGTATAGTTATCATAATCCAAAAAGAAGTTAACACGTGATGACAACTTATTGGATAAGTGTCCTATGCGATGAATGATAAAATTCCATGTGTTACAACAAACTAGAAATAACCATCAAGACCTCGAGTATCTAAGTAAAGGCTCATATCCTAAGAAGAGATACGTCTCAAATTAATTTTTTCTATTGTTTCACTTGTTTAACGCTATGTGTAGTCTTATTAAGGTGTTGTTGCAAGTAAGTAGCTATATATATATATATATATTGTAATTTCTTATTTTAATTGTATAATGTCATTGGAATTAGTATCGATAGAATAATTACATTATCTTGTAATTAGCATTGCCCATAGTGCAGATCGTTGTAGTTTATTAATAGCATCTTAACATTTATTCTCGTCGATTACTTAACATTTGCTTTATAATCGACATAGCATTGTAGACGTAGTTACCATCAATTTGAAAGAATCACCCTTAGGTGTTATTTGCTGATTTGCATGGTCATTAATAAGAAATAAATATAAGAACATGAAGCTCTTTTGATAAGTAACAAAACAAGCTGCAATGAAGAAAATAATAATTTTTTAACACATTACTTACCTCATTCCATTCTAAATTACGAAAATTTGGTAGTAATGGCACGTGGATAATGAGAAATTTGGAAATGTTTGAATAGAATAATATATTAAATAATACAAAATTGAGGTTTCATAGGCTTCTGTTCTATAGGCTTATTAATAAACACACGTTAGAAGGTCGTCTTAGAAGGTGCGTGTGGCTGATATCTGAGCTTGGAGTCGAGAATCTTCAGCGGCGTGTGTGAGAGTTCTAGGCATGGTTTTAAAAACCGATATGGTGAAAGAACCGAAAAAGGTACTGATTATCGGTTTTTTGGTCGGACTGGGGTCCGATCGATGGTCGAACCGGTGACGTCATAAATAATTTAATTAATAATTATAAAAATTAATAAATAATTTTATAACTAATCATTTTAACTAAAAAATTAAACAATAGTAAAACATTAAACTTTGGCTTATCAACTTTTAGACACCATTGAACAAAATTCAACCAACAAAAAAAAAAAAAACCATATACAAGCACTCACAGCCTACAAGTCTAATATAAAATATTTTAGTTATTTTAGTTATTTTTTTAACAATATCATTACCCATTTGATATTTTTTCCCCTCCACACATTCTTGATTCTACATATCCCAAGATCCCCACAACCACACATTTTGAAATTACATCCACCCGTTTTGGTACAACAAACAACAATAGTCAACAGTACCCACCTCACTTTTTGCTTTTCATCTCTTTCTTCAATACTCTCTCTCTCTCTCTCTCTCTCTCTCTCTCTCTCGTGAATATGTGCAGTGCAAGACGCAAGAGCAAAAAAAATAAGCCTCAGCTGAAGTAGACAGGCGAGACGCAAGACGCAAGAGCATCAAAAAATAAGCCTCAACTGAAGCAGACAGATCATTACAAATCTGCTTATCTTTGGGCTTCTTTGATTCTTTCTCAACATAATATAATAAATCTGATTTTTTTTATTTTCTTTTGAGCAAAAGGTAAGTAAAGTAAATCTGATGTTTTTGGTTTACTGTGGGTGTCTTAGGCTTCACCACTTCATACTTGAGAGGGCATTTTCAAAATCAAAATCTCTCTTCTTAAATCTGAAACAAGATCTCTCTTTTTAATTTTATTTATTTATTTTTTTGGGTTAATAGCTGAAGTATTTATGAAGAAATGCTAAAACCAGTTTAATCGCACCGGTTTCCGATTATGCTGGTTAAACCAGCGGTTTTCACTATTCATCCGGTTTTTCTTTTATTTTTGGTTTTAACTAGTAACCGGACCAGATTAAGATCCGGTTCCCGGTTGAACCGGACGGTCCGGTCCGGTTTTTAAAACGTTGGTTCTAGGAGCCGTTGTCTGCACGTGGTGGCGCGTGCGACTGTAGTTAGAGGTCGGGTTCCTGGGTTTCGGTCGCGATATGCCGTGGAGCACGTCTGTCTTGTTGGTTTCATCAGGCGAAGGCTTGATGTGCACAGATCTGATTGGGAGAGGCACCGATTGCTTGGTTGTTGAATTTTGACACAGCACAGAGCCATGGTGGCTGCGAGATGCCGTGGAGTCTAGATCCAGCAGACTAACATGTGTGACTTCTGATGGTGATGTGCACGTGAGAATCTTCTTTGCTTGCTAGAGATGTTTGTTTGATGCCAAGAACAAAGTTTGGCTATGATACCATGTTAAATATAATTATTAGCAACGTGATGTGTTATACCATGTTGTATATGCTAGAGTGGATGCGGAAGAGGAAGCATAGAATAGGAACACTGAGAACACGAGAGTTACATGGTTCAGTCTTGACGGCCTACATCCACAGAGGAATCCCTTAAGAACTACATCTTTATTGTATAAGAGTGTAGTGCAATAACCTGTGTTACAATAAGCCATTACATGAATATATATAGGCGACTAAACCCTAGACTACTAGTACAAGCAGGACTGAGTTTGAACCTATTACATTGAGCTAATATGTCTAATATATATCTTTAACAAAATCAATAGATCCCCTTTTCATACCCTTTTCCCTTTGAAGTTGAGCAAAAATGGCAATGCGTGGATTGAAAGCATTATTGAGTTGCGGGCTTGTTTTACTTTGTTAATGTTGAAAAATTATCATATGAGAAAGTCTTTTGAATTTATAATGTCAAGGTCTCAAGTATAAATAAAAGTTCGCATCCAAAGAAAAGACACATCCCAGACTAATTTTTCTTGATGTTTCACTTGTAGCCTACTAGTTTAGGGTTGTATGTTGTCTTACTAAGCTATTTGATGCAAGTAAGTAGCTATGTATTCTTGTAATTTCTTAATTTGATTTTATAATGTCATTGTAGCTTTACATTATGGTAGTTTCCATTAATTTGAAAGAAATCGCAAAATCAAATGCTTAACGCTAGCCATCGACACAACCTATGATCGAATCGATGCTTAAAATTAAAACAAGTACAAATAATCATCATAGTGGAGATTCTATCCCATGATCCATTTAGCAAATTTATGATCCATTTCCAAGGATTCAGTCATCAAATTAATGCACAGTCGATCATTGAGAGACACCCACCCCAAACAATCTACAAAGCCTCCCACAGTGTGGCAAGACCCTACAGGAACTTCACCATTTTCAAAATCCCCTCGAAATCATCGAATTCATGATTTAATGATAACCAGATGAACCATTACAAAGCATTCAAAGAACTTTTATAACTTAGGTGAAACCATTCATTCGTTAACAGTGAAATTATTCGGTGCATCTAGTGTATTACAATTTTCTCTCGCCTAACTTATATATGTGCCTTGCATATGTAACCCACATTTATATAAGAGAGAGAGATGTAATACAACTAATGTATTGAATAATTTCTCTAGAAAAAGACACCATGCTCTCATATATATATATATATATATAATAATAGGTGAAGCAAAGAGAAACTCAAATTAAAATTCCAAATTAGAGTTTTAATTTTGCGTCATGTGTCCTAAATTATTTATTCTTAAAGAGTTTTATTTTTCAATTTTAGAATCAAATGTGAGATCACATCATAAATATTCATTTAAGTGGGTTATTAAGTACAAAAACCAAAGAGTAAAAAAGTTCTTCACAATAATTTTTTTTAAAAAAGGGACAATTTACATCTTATACCTAATAATATCCTTAAAAAAAAGGACAATTTACATCTTATACCTAATAATATCCTTAAATTTTTTTAAAGAGTTAACAAAATATAAAAATAACTATCAATAGTATTTAAATTTTATATATATATATATATATATATGAGAATTATATTATGCATCTTATGTATATTTTTAAGTGTATCTATACATATACATGATATTATAAGCTAGTTACAAGATAAAGCATGCAACTTTTATTTACCCATAATTGATAAAGTTCCACATATTAATTTGGCTGGGTTCACACTTCACACTGTTACTCATATAATAATACAAAGCCAAGACATAACACAAAAGTATCAAATTTGACAATTTCACTTCACATACTTAGCAAACCATTCTAACATGTCTTGATGAGCCTCCTCAGCAGACTTCACAGCTGCAGCATCTTCAACATTATACCTGATTGTCCACCCATGTTCAACTTTCGGAAATATCTTAACATAGCCATCCACCTGAAAATAATCAAACATTACTTGATTACTATGTGGCAAACCCAAACATTAATCAAAATGCCAAGAAAGACATAAGAGAAATCAATCAAATCATGATATAATACGGGATATGGCCCCATATAGAGGTAAGGCAAAGATTCAATTCATGTAACCAACCCCAAGTTTTGGTGTTTCATTGTATCTACAAGTAACACACCTAAAGTATTTGACACATAGAAGAAGGATGTAATCAAGCATTTAAGAGCAACTTTAGCTTGCAATTTTTTTTTACTTATCAAGCAAAACATCCTACGTACCTCATCAGATTTAGAAGCTAAGACATCGTCAAGCTGTTAAAAGAGTTCGGGCTTAGAGTAGTCACCAAATTCAGAGAATAGTATTGTAATCGGAACCTTGATCCCTGAAATTAATTCCAAATATTGATCAGAACAATGATAAAATCCATTGATTTTGTTGTTCCTCGCACTTGTACCAAACCTCAACATAAAAAAAGAAAATAGAGAAGGCGTTAACTGTTAAGTTACCAGTAAAATGTATTATCTTGTCAACAACAAAAAGAAGGTAAAATGTATTATTATATCAATATTCCAGTACTAGCAAATAAATAACCATTGACCTCAAGAGAAATGGAAAAAAGCAACTTATAAAGTCTGGTACTTGTAATGACATCTAACATCTTAATTGCTAAAGTTCTTTTTTTTTTGGGAAGGTGCTTCAAAGGACACTTTTGAAGTTTTGAAACTGCAAACTAACAATCCAGTGAAACTAATATCAATCTTTGGAGAATTTTTAAGCATATAAATCCATACCCTTGATATCATCTGGAGTGACAAATGAAGGATGTAATATCACAGCAGCTTGGATATGCTCATCAGTTTTTCCAAGCTCAACCACAACCTTGGCTGAGAAGAATACAAAAATTCAAATGTCAATATTTTTCTCAAGCAATAAAATGCTATATTATCTAAAATGTTAGAAATTTAGAATTGATAATGAAACTGCAAAAAATAAAAAATCTTCCCTAACAAGCAATGGTTTTCTCAAGAGGGTGCTAGTTCGAAAATGAAGAGTGTTGGTGCAATCACAATAATAATGAAAATAACACAATGAGAAACTGAATAATACTTCTGAATATTATTAGTATAAAGAAAGGAATTACACAACACAATTTGGACTGAGGCGCGGCACTCGCTCTCTTTAAGGAGATTCAAGCCCTTGGTTGGCTAAACTTTGTAACCGGTGCAAACCTTCTCTAACTTGTCATTCATTTCCAATTTTGATGCCTCCACACTTCACCTCCCCCTTGCGCACGTATCTAGCCCAATATCTGAGACAATACATTTTAGCCCATTAATCACCACAATTAAAAAGAATAAAATAGCCTCTCTCCTTTTCAATGTGGGATTAACCATTTTCACTAACTCTTCATCTTCCATATTCATTTCCATATCTTTACATTTATGTTATAACATTTATTCATTTTAATTATTTACTATTAAAATGCTCCAACAATCCCCCACTCATTTTAATATTAAAATTTTTAGTTAAAGAGAGATTACCAAGCAAAGACAGGTCACTATGCATCATGAAGGTGTGCTCTGCATTGAACCTTCACTTAGTAAAACCGCGATCTCAACTCCAGAGTCGTAGTGGTCTCCGACTTGAACTAGGACTGCTTTAGGGAAATTAAGTATCACTGCTTACACATAATAACCTAGGTGTTAACATGAGCTTTTATAGCTAGCACTTTACGGCCGTGTGCTGATCCCGGTTTCATGAGTGTATTTGAGACTAAGTCCAAATCTCATAGGGAGCGGCCCCACCCCCACACTCACATAGGTGAAATTTTGTCAAGGGTGCTCCTGTAATTCTGACACCCCACTCATACGAGCTAAAAATTTCATTAAGAGTTTTTTAACTCATCCTCTCCACATTACAGGATAAATGCACTTACATCATAGGGATGAACAATTAAAAAATTATTTACAAAATAAATAATTAAAAATAAATAAATTGTGCATTTCTTACGACCATCGTACGATTCGTTTTTCCCATTGAACCCAATTCTCAGGATCTCTGGTCCTTAGGTTGGGTATCCTCATACATGGCTCATGATTCTATGGACTTTAGTCCCATCCCCCTCGATGTATTCTAGACTCTATCTTTTGCCAAGGCCTTGGTAAATGGATCTGCAAGATTATCATTAGATTTAATATAATCCACATTTATGATGCCACCACTCAAATAAGATCGCACGGTACTGTGCTTTCTTCTTATAGGTCTGGATTTACCGTTATAGTAACGATTTTTAACTCTACCAATTGCGGTAGTGCTATAACAATGAATTAATATAGGTGGAATTGACTTTTTCCAAAGTGGAATTTCATATAACAAATCTCTAAGCCAATTTGCCTCTTCACTAGCTGAAGCTAATGCTATTAATTCAGCTTCCATTGTTGAATTAGCAATTATCGTTTGCTTTTTAGATTTCCAACAAATAGCACCACTACCTAAGGTAAAAATATAACCATTGGTAGAGAGAGAATCACCTGACAAAGTATTCCAATCGGCATCACTAAAACCTTCAATCACAGCAGGGTACTTTTTATAAAATAAGCCATAGTTTTTGGTACCAATTAAATATCTCATGACTCGCTCAATAGCTAGCCAATGATCATTACTAGGCTTGCTAGTAAATCTGCTAAGCACTCCTACTGCATATGCAATGTCAGGCCTAGTACAATCAGTAGCATAACGCAAACTACCAATGATACTAGCATAATCCTTTTGATAAAAAATCTCATCATCATTATTCACAGGAAATAAATGAACACTAGAATCAAAAGGAGTAGCTACACTTTTGTGATCATGAAAATTATATTTTCTCAATATTTTCTCAACATAATGTGATTGATCAAGATATATTCCATCACATGCTTTTGTAATTTTCATGCCCAAAATAAAATTAGCCTCACCAAGATCTTTCATATCAAAATGGCTTTTAAGCATATTTTTTGTCTCATTTATAACATGCATATTTGAGCCAAAAATCAACATATCATCTACATAGAGGCTAATAATAACATGTAAATTATTCCATGATTTAGAATAAATACATTTATCACATTCATTTGATTTATAATCATTCTCAATCATGCAGGAATCAAACTTTTCATGCCACTGCTTAGGTGCTTGTTTTAAGCCATATAGGGATTTAGTTAGCTTACATACCTTGCTTTCTTGTCCAGGCTCTACAAAGCCTTCGGGTTGATCCATATAAATCTCTTCCTCTAGGTCCCCATTTAGAAAAGCAGTTTTTACATCCATTTGATGAATTTTCAAATAAAAAATTGCAGCAATAGCAATTAACAATCTAATAGATGTAATTCTTGTTGCCGGAGAAAAAGTATCAAAGAAATCAAGATCAGCTTTTTGTTTAAAGCCTTTTGCAACAAGCCTAGCTTTAAACTTATCTATTGATCCCTCCGGTTACAACTTTTTTCTAAGGATCGATTTACAACCTATGGTCTTACAACCCGGTGGAAGATCTACTAATTTCCAAGTTCTATTAGAAATTAGAGATTCCATCTCATCATCTACAACCTCTTTCCAAAAAATAGCATCAGGTGATGATAAAGCCTCTTTTAAATTTTGGGGATTTTCCTCAATGTTAAAAACATAATAATCAGGACCAAAATCTTTTTCAACTCTACCTCTTTTACTCCTTCTAGGTTCCATTTCAAAATTTTCTTGATTTTGTAAATGTGAAGTAGAAGAACTAGGTTGTGAAAAAATATCTTCTTCACCCCCACTATTTTTCAATTTAAAAGGAAAATTTTTCTTCATGAAAAATTGCATCATCAGATTCAAAAATTATTTTGTTTTCAAGATCAAAAAATCTATAGGCTGCACTATTAATCGCATAACCAAGAAAAGCACAGGTAGTAGCTCTTATACCTAACTTAGGCATTTCAGGGTCAGTAAGCCTTACATAAGCAAGACAACCCCATACTCTCAAATATCCCAAATTTGGCTTATGTCCTTTCCACATCTCAAAAGGTGTGGTGTGTGACTTTTTATGTGGCACCCTATTCAAAACATGACATGCAGTTAAAATAGCTTCACCCCAAAAGTGTAAAAGTGCACCAGATTCAATTAACATGGCATTTGTTAACTCAATTAAAGTTCTATTTTTTCTTTCAGCCACACCATTAGAAGCAAGTGAATATGGTGCAGTAGTTTCATGGATAATTCCCAAAGACTAAACAAATGAGTTGAATGCACTTGATTCATACTCACGGCCTCTATCACTTCTTATTCTTTTTATTTTTCTACCGAATTGATTTTCAACTTCTTTTAAAAAATCTTGAAATTTTTAAAAAGCATCACTTTTATTTTTCAACAAATAAACAGTTGTATATTTTGAGAAATCATCAATAAAAGTGATAATATATCTATTTCCTCCACGAGTTAAAATTCTCTCAAATTCACATAAATCGGAGTGAATTAACTCAAGCAATTCAGTATTTCTTACAACATTTTTATGAGGCCTTTTTGTAATCTTAGCTTGACTACAAGTTTCACATTTTTCAAAATCTTTTGATAGTCTTGGAATTAATCCTAAACTACTCATGATTCCCACATATCTACTATTTATATGACACAAATGAGCATGCCAAAAATTTATAGAAGAAAGCATATAAACTGAACTGGTAGATGCTTTATTATTCTCAACATTCAATTTAAACATTCCATCACAAGCATAACCCTTGCCCACAAACAACCCCTTTTTAGTGATTACATAATTATCAGATTCCATAGTTTGCTTGAAGCCAGCCTTGTTAAGCAAAAAACTTGACATCAAATTCTTCCTCATGGATGGAGTGTAAAGTACATCTTTCAATGTTAGCACACGTCCAGACGTGAATTTCAATTCAACCTCACCACTCCCAAGAACCTTGGTTTTGCTAGAGTCACCAAGCATAACAGTTTTTTCTTCTTCAAAAGGAGTGTACAATTTGAACCAATTTTTGTCATAGCAGACATGCCTATTAGCACCAGAATCTGCCCACCACCCTTCAACATATTGCACCATATTGATGTCTGTAATCATAACCACTAAAGGCTCTTTGGTTACGTTAGCCTGCGGGACAGATTCACGTTTCTGAAATTTGCAAAATCGAGCAATATGCCCACTCTTGCCACAAACAAAACATGATCTATTAAATTGATCTTGTGAAGGGGGTCCTTGGTTCTTATTGTAATTTTTATTTGGGTTTCCCCTTCCTTGAGGTCTATTATTATTTTTAAAGTCTCTTTTTTTAGGATTCAATTGAACATTTCTAGGAAAATGATTTTTGGGCATATTATTATTGGATGAAATAAGGTTTACCTTTGTGGTGGAATTACCATTGCTCTCTTGTGTCATGAGTGCATCTTGTCCTCTAGCCTCCTCCTCCACACGAATACGTGTGATCAAAGTCTCCAAGGATGTCTCCTTTTGTTTGTGTCGCAAAGTCTTTTGGAACTCCCTCCAAGATTGTGGTAGTTTATCAATTATGCCAGCTACCACCAAATTGTCTCCAATCTTTATGCCTTCGAATCTCAATTCTGCTACAATCATTTGGAAGTCTTGTGCTTGATCCACCACCGATTTTCCATCCACCATTTGGTAACGGAAAAATCTGCTAGTAGCATACTTCTTTGCACCGGCCTCCTCGGTATCATATTTATTTTGCAAAGCTTTCCAAATTTTCTTAGCAAAATTGTAAGTTGTATCATAATAATCATAGAAATGATCTGCAAGACAATTCAAAAGATAAGAACAACAATTATATTCATCTTTTGTATACTTATCTAATTTTTTTTTATGGAGACTATATTCTTCCTCACTCATCTCATTGGTAGGAACTTTTGATGGATTCTTGTCAGTGAGGATGTAGGAGACTTTGAGAAGACTCAAGTAGAAAAGGACATTTCCTTTCCACCTCTTGAAGTGGGCTCCCTTAAAGCAAAAGGGCTTGTTGAGATCTCCAATAGGCTCATTTGGTTTCTCTTGTGTAGGCTCCATGATTGAATCTCCTTAAAATTGTTGGTGCAATCACAATAATAATGAAAATAACACAACGAGAAACTAAATAATACTTCTGAATATTATTAGTATAAAGAAATGAATTACATAACACAATTTGGACTGAGGCGCGGCACTCGCTCTCTTTAAGGAGATTCAAGCCCTTGGTTGGCTAAACTTTGTAACCGGTGCAGACCTTCTCTGGCTAGAACAACCTCTGCACAAAGTGTTCAAGCCCAATGCTCCACCAGAAAGAACACCCTTCCTTGCCAAGAATCTCTCTATTTTTTCTTTGTACTCTTCACCTCCCCCTTGCGCACGTATCTAGCCCAATATCTGAGACAATACATTTTAGCCCATTAATCACCACAATTAAAAAGAATAAAATACCATCTCTCCTTTTCAATGTGGGATTTACCATTTTCACTAACTCTTCATCTTCCATATTCATTTCCATATCTTTACATTTATGTTATAACATTTATTCATTTTAATTATTTAATATTAAAATGCTCCAACAAAGAGTTAATCAAAAAACTCACCACCCCAGCAGAAGCCTGCAGCCCCAACTACAGAAAATCCTTTACTTTTTAAAGCTTCAATTACGGGCTTTGCTTCCTCAGTTCCCTTGTCCTATTGAAATAATTATAGAGTATCAGACACCATTAGTGCATACTGAAAATTGCATAGCAATTAGTAGAAGGCACAGCAATATCAGGGTCGCAAATTTCAATCAAGGTCACAAAAGGGGAAGGTAGATCAATATATATGAATTATGAACCATATACATACATATATATATTTCATAAATAACAATAAAGAAGTTACACAGTTGAATCCAAACACACATTCAGACAAAATATGCAAGATACCAAACTTTCAATGAGGCCCTAATAAGTAAATCAAAATTATAAGCAATTTCCAGTAAAGTATAAAAATATAAAACCAACCGTTCCATGATCCTTCAACCAAACTTGTAGGGGCCTATTAGGATCGTTGAGCACAAAGGGTTCTCCATGTAAGAAGTCAGCAACTACAGCATAAAATCCAGAAGCTGCAACCTTGTCTGCAAGCTTCCTTTAAAATAGAAACCAATTAACGTTAGTTTCCAGAATCAAAAAGTAAGCACAAACTCACAATGTTAAGTGTGTTTGAACAAGCATGTGTAGATTACTTTATATTTTTTTATTTTCTTATTTATAAACAACATGTGTACATTACAACTCCACATTTTAATGGAAAGATCTTTATAGTCGCACTTCTTATTCAAAATAACATAATATAGCTTCAAATAGACAATTACAATTATCTATTGTAACCTGCTTCCGGAATGAAAGAAAAATAAAAGTATTTCAAATATTAAGTCAGCTAAATTTCAGAATGATGGCTCTGAATTTTAAAGAACTATATATATATGGCACTTAAACCAAAAAGTCATAAGGTAGAAGGAGGTCTTTATTAATATAGAGAAAATCTAGGAACACAACTTTTATCAAAATTCTGATATGATCATATGTGGATAGTGAAAAAAAAAAGTGTTGAGTCTATGTTTAAGTGAATATCACCACTTACAATCAACTACGTCAGTAAATTTTGCTGAAAGTGTTACTAACTGAAGAGGGAGAAAATCTGAGGTGACGAATTTACTTGGATGGACCTGATGATGCAAACAAAAGCTGTCAAACATAAACAAACCATGTATGAATGGACATTAGGTGGACGGATTCATCTAGAAGGACGGACTGCTTAAAAAAGCCAATAGTGGACGGATCCCTTGTGGACGAGCCTAGGGTGGACGGACCAAAAAGCCACGTAGCACTCAACAAATCATTATGTGGTCTCCAAGAAACCCTAAATGGAAATAACTTGTGCCTCATGATTAATCCTAGTCCATAGAGTTCCATTACGAATGGAACTCTAATACAGGAAGGATTCTGGAATATATGCACATTAATGAAGATCTTCCCTATAAGGAAAAGACTTGTTGCGCAAGTATAGAAGATTGGTTCTACACTACTATAAAAGCTCAAAGACCCTTAGAAAACAGGTACGCATAATTTATCTCAACTCTGGCACTCTAGAGTTGTGAGAAGTTCTAACTTGATCTTCAGAAGGTATTTGACCGGCACCACACCGGTGCTATCTGTTAGGTTTTCTCTTTTTATTGTGTAGGTATTGTTTTGAGCGCTGGTGATTTTTATGGCTTCATCACTAATAAAACCCATAAACTAAGCAAAAAAAGAAAAAAAGAAAAAAAAGAGAGAGATTTGAGATCTAGCCATACCTCAAGAGTGGAGCCTAATATCCTGCAGGAAAAACTCATACATGTTAAAGATGGAACATGATAGTAATAATAAATTAACATAGCCAATGATTTAATGGCAGGTACAGACAAACAAATATATATATATATATATATATATATATTTATTTATTTACATATATGACTAGAACAAACACCAATCATCAAGATAAGTACCCAATTTTCAAAGCAACATCAATGAGTTACTGAATATAGAATGTCAACTTTAGATGCTGATCAAAATCCATTTTTCTTTTTTCTTTTTTTCCTCCTTTTGATTCTCTAATGCCCTATGTTTTCCGGACTTCACAGAAATTCTTTTATTCATAAATAATTCAATTAAAAAAACAATGGCTGTTACACTTACACTGTACACACACGCTTGTTTTTTTAACTGAAACACGCGTGTTTTTTAACTGAAATCGTACATGTAATCGTACAAGTATGATTTCAGTTAAAAACAGGCGTATGTGTACTGTGTATGTAAGAGTTATTCAGCAAAAAAAAAAAAAAAAAAAACCCAAAAGTCAACACCCAGATGAGATCACAGTTTGAAGTGAAAAATAGAGTAAGCAAAGGAGTGAAGTGTGAAAGAAATGTGTAGGTAGGTAGGTAGGTACCAAAAATGTCAGTCATGAGAAGGATGGCAAACTTGGAGTTGGGAGAACCAGAGACGTAGGTGCTGAGACCACCAAGCTGTTTAACATTCCCAGCTCCAGCATTTGGGTTCAAGGTTGGTGGGTTTGAGCAACACTGAGGACCAGACATTCTTATTCTCTCTTTTTGTGTTTCTTTCTATGAACAACACAAAACAAAACACAAACTGTTTGCTCCTTGGACAGCCAAAATGGAAAATTAACCATGATTTTCAAACATTGGGTGTGTTTGGATTGAACTTATTTTGCTGAAACTGAAAACTGAAAACTGAAAACACTGTAGCAAAATAATTTTTAAATGTGTGAATAGTGCTGTGGGACCCATTTTTAATGAAAAAATTGATAAAAAATGAAATTTGTGGGTCCGTGAACAGTGCATATATGCACTGTTCACTGCAGAAAGTCAACATTTGCGGTTACTGTTCATTGAACAGTATCCGCAATACTCCAAAACGCGTGAAAAAAAAAAAAAAAAAAAAAAAAAAAAAGAACAAAACGCAGCTGGAAACGCAGACGTGGAATCCAAACGGTACCATTATAATTAGTAGGCCACGTTTTCAAACTATATTTTTTATTAGCATCTCGAGTCTAAGAGACTCGATTTAGGGCCTATAAATCGAGTTTCAAAGACTCGATTTTCATGGGTTGATCACGTCTAATGTGGTATTTTTTTCCATGTGGTGTTTACCTGGAAATTGAGTCTCTAAGACTCAATTTAGAGACTCACTATAGGCTCCTTAAAACACCACTATAGGGCTCAAAAAATTTCTTTTTTTAAAACTCGATTTTGAGAAAATCGAGTTTCAAAAGAGGGGCATTTCCCTAATTAGTTTGGGAAATTGGGCAAAGTGCCGGATTGTTTTTAAAAAAAAGGCAAAGGCCAATTTTGTCCCACATGTCTGTAATTCAAGCTCTATTAATTACCTGCTCCTATTATGTATCTATATTCTATACCATGGTCACATTCATCGATCCCCGCCAGAACCACCCATGACGATTCAAACAATAATCTGTAGAATTGAAAAAAAGAAAAAAAGAAAAAAGAGGTGACATCAATGATGACACGATTCGGTAGAAACTAGGAGCCAAGATGTCCCAAATTAGACATTTATAATACAATATATAGGATTTTGCTAATGTATATTAATAAACTATTTTTAAAATGTTTGTATGAGAAAATGAAAAAGTGTTCAACTTTTTTGATAATTTTTTCAATTCCGTATAAAAGATTTCTTAAAATAGATTATTAATATAAGTCATTAATGTCTGTTTGGTTGGAAGAGCGGAAAATTATGAGAGGATATACAATAGAGAGGAGATAAAAAAGTGAGATGATAGAATAAATTTAGTTTTCTCCCATTTGTATTTGGTTAAAAGGATGAAAACGTGGAGATGGTTGAGAAGAAAAATGAGAGGATGAAAAATAAAGTTGATATAAATTTACAATTATATCCCTATTAAATAAAACAAAAAAGTAACACATTTTTTTTATTAAAAAAATTTGTATAGACACTTCAAATTTTTTTTAAATAGCACATGTCGAAGAAAGATGAGCACAAAAAAGGCACTATTGAGAAATGGGGACATGATTCGGTATGAACTAGGAGCCAAGATGTCCCAAATTAGACACAAAAAGCGTTAGCTTTCAGTTAATCCAATCTTGTAGTTTGTGCCTAAGGGGTAAGCTAAATTTGTGCCTAATTTCGAGTGTTTCAGGATGGAAACCCAAAAAAGGAGCACTGGCAATGCCATTGATGATAAAAGGATTTAAGAAGGATCTAATTAAATTTGCTATCATTACATGCCAAAAGCTGGAATAAGTTTACACAGGAAGCAAGATCCACCTGCATGAATAAGGTTTGGCATAGGTGCTGCAACCCTTTTTGTTGTTTCAAATGGTGTATCTGTTTGGCCTTATAGCCTTACTTGAACAATGTTTCTTTCTGTTCAGCCTTTTCTTCTGTTTTGTAATTGGGTCCCCAGCTAAGGAGGGCCAGTACATAATTTACTAATTGCATTATTGCCATTTCCCTCCATTCTGGATTTCATGATGTTCATCATTTTTCTGTTGCATTTTTCACAACTATAGTCAATTACATTAAGTTGTATAATTATCACAGTACTTCTTTCGTCTGCTCTCTCTTTCTATCTCTGAAGGTTTTTTTTTTTTTTTTTTTTTTTTTTTTTCTTCTTGCGAGGTTAACTAGTTATTGACATATTGAATTTATGAACCCAAAATTTCTTTCTAAGCTGCATTGGTTTCATGCCTATGCAATAATTTCCAGCTCAAGTTTGGGAAATAGCGAACATTATTGTTGCACATAACTATACATACAATTGAAAATCGTGTTTTGAAAACATGATTTTAGCTATGTCCCGTGTACATAATGTGCAATTATCATCATTAAATGGAAAAATGCCCACAAAGTTCATCTTGCTTTCTTGTTTTTGACAACCTTCTTTATTGGTGCAAATTGCTTGTGAGTTGTGGCATTCCTTCTCTTGGAACATTCTTCACAATGCTCACTAAACTATGACATATGTTTTTGTTTCAAAATCGTGGGTTTATCATTACCATTTAGTATTTTCATTATAAATTTTGTGGAGAAAAAATGATAATAATATTTCCATTATCATTTTTAAAAATAAATTATGAAGAAAAGAAAAGAAAAAAAGAACAAGCATCCTTCCCCCCCCCCCCCCCCCCCAAAAAAGAAGGTAAAATACTACTACGCACTCTATTATACACATTCTGAATAGCATTTTTTTTATAAATGAATTAACAATCCTCAAAAGAAGTAGCTAGAAACTCTACATCATGAAGAGTGGGAGATACTTCCCAAGAGGGATCAAGATAGCTTTTTGCCGGAGCATCAAAACGAATTTTGGAATATCCATCAATAATAATTTTGATTATTCCTGCAATGCTGCAATAAAAGCTTAAAGATACACAAGCAGGTGTGCTTGTACTTGCTGGAGAATCCAAGAAAGAAGGAGTTCATGGTCTCAGAGCTTGCACGTGGCCGTATCAAGAAGTTTCTACTAGTGGGTAGCAATAGGATGCTAGTGGTCTAAGTCCTGTTGAATAACTTCGATTCTTTCATAGTGGATTCAGGTTTACCTTGAGGATAGTTAGGTTAAATCTTCCCCAGGTTTTTACCGGTTTGGTTTCCTAGGTGATCATATCATTGTGTTATTTATCTTTCCGCTGCTTTGCATGATATGATTGTCTGATTGTGATAACCTAGATTTGGAATTTGGACTAAGTAATAAATTGGCTAATTACCTAAGTTAATCCAATTGTGGTTTTAAGAGGTCTAAAAACTATCAATATACATATAGAGAGAGAGTCTTTTGGTCAATGGCCAATGGGTGTATTGCCTAGACATGTGGCGGTGTCTCAGACCAAATTAGGGACGTACACGTTTTTACTATTTTGGCATTAAAAATTTTCTTGTGTTCTTGCGATCTGGGTTCATGTTCTTGTGTTCTTGTGATCTAGGTTCATTTTCTTGTGTTCCTATGATCTTGGTTCATTTTCTTGTTTATTTTTATTCAATGATTCAAAATAAAGGAAAATGTTTTTGTTCTTAAATCTGGATTTGTGTTCTTATTATTCTTGTTCAAGGCACTTTTAGATCTCAATTCATGTGATTTTTTTTAAATTTATTTTTAATCATATGGTAACAATAGGAAAATGTTTCTCTCCAAAACCCTCCAAACTTCTCGTATGGTCATCAATCAAATGTTTAAATTTCAAGTTTTTGTAGTATAAAATTATGCATAAATAATAAGTTTATTGATTGAAAGTAAATAATAATATTCGATTTGAATGAAATTTTACATGTGTACTAAGAATATAAAAGAAATGCAATCCAATGGTTAGAATTTCAAAATTCACTTTTAATAAAAATATATAAGAGGAGTTTGAAAAGTTTTTCTTCAAATTAGTTTAGAGGGAATTTTGTCCGTAACAACACTCCTTAACATATACAATACTCCTTAATATAATATTGTGCTAATTATTGTTACACACTTGAGCTGAAACCACATTTTGAAAATACAAATTCAATTATAATTGTGAGATGGTGAAATCATGTTTTGAAAACACAATTTTACAATTATATAACACGATTTCAATTGTGTTTTGTACACAATGTTTAACTATTACCGTTCATAATACTATATAGTGAGACATTACTTAATTTAAAAGTTTAAGTATTTGAATCTAGTCCTATTATATATATTAAATTAGTTCCTTTTTTTTTTTCTCCTTACTAGTAACCAGAGTGTGAGAACTTAGAATAATATTGTAAGTAATTAAATTCATCATTTCTTATTGTTTCAAAAGAGAATTGGTAATTTGTTATAGGATTAAAATGAGAGATTAAGTACTCCGAAATCCAAACCCTCCCCTATATAATTTATCAGAGAGACAGAGGCTTTTAGTCACAAGTGTATTTGTTTTAGGCATTCACGTAAAAAAGAATGCTTATTTATTTATTGTTTTTATACTATTTATTTGTTTTTCTGTTCTGGGCTTGGTTGGGTATCGAAAATTAATATGGAAGTGGTGAAATTCTTGTTGAACAATTATTGGCTATGTTAATTCATTACCACTATCATGTTCCAACTTTTTGTGTTTGATTTTTCCTGCAGGGTATGAAGCTCCAAAATTGAGGTATGCTTAATTCTCTCTCTTTTCTTTGTTTAGTTTATGAATCTTGCTTAGTCCATCAGATTATGCTGTTTTTAACAAGTCATTCTGTATGTAAGGCATAACATACATTGCGATTTTTCGTTTAGGTGGCAATATATTTGTTAAAATTTAAACCCATCACTCTGAAATTTAGCTGGCCTAACTTGGTCAAATACACTTTCAAATACTAGCGTGTAATTGTCTAATCAAAGCTATGTTATGTTGCTTTGAATAATAAGTGCAACAATCATAATTTTTCAACTAAAAATGTGAAGTTGTGATCTCTCATGCATGTTCATAAAGACAGTCACAAATAATCAACATTGTGAGTTTGTGCTTTTTTTAGCTTCTGAAACTAATGTTAGCTACTTTATATATAAAAGGAAGCTTGCAGACAAGGTTTCATCTGCTGGATATTATGTGGTAGTTCCTGACTTCATACGAGAACCCTTTATGTTCGAAGATATTGCTAATAATCCTCTAGAAGTTTGGTTGAAGGATCATGGAACGGTCGGTTCAAGATTTTAATTTTTGCCTGGAAATTGTTTATAAGTTTGTTTTTTTACTTATCAAAGAGAAATTTTTTTTGTCACAGTGAACCTTTTGTGAAACTTGAATGTATTGCTATGTTTTCATTTGAGATTATATTCTGAAGGCCTCCATTGTGGAGTTTGGGTATTTTGCATATTAGGCTGTCTGAATATATGTGTGAATTTAGCTGCACAATTGCTTTATTGTTATTGCTGTAAGTAACAAATAGTTCATACTTCATAAATTATTGAACTAGCTGGCTGTGTCCACCTTTTGTGACCTTGGTTAAAATTGGTGACCCACTGACCCTAATATTGCAGTTTTCTACCAATTGCTATGCAATTTTCAGTTTGTAGTAATAGTATCATAATTATTTCTATAGGATAAAGGATTTGTGGAGGTAAAGCCAATAATTGAAACTTTGAAAGTAAAGGTGCTTCTTCAGTTGGGGCTGCAGGCTTTTGCTGGGGTGGTGAGTTTTTCTCTATTAATTCTTCTTTTCTTTCTTTTTGAGTATCTTTATACAGCATTTTATTGCTTGAAAAAAATGCTGACATTTGAAATTTTACATTCTTCTCACTTCTCAGGTAAGGTTGTGGTTGAACTTTCAAAAGTTGAACTTATCCAAGCTGCAATGATATTACATCCTACATGGGTAACAGTGGATGATATCAAGGGTATGGATTTGAATGGATCCCATTGTATAACTTTTTCAAGAGCTTTATATTAGTTTTGTTGGCTTTATATTAGTTTTGTTGGTTTTTAGACCCCTTAAACAATTGATTAAACCTAGGTAATTAGCCAAGTTGTTACTTAGTCCAATTAAACAAGTCTAGGTTATCACAATAATAAAGATCAAATCATGCAAAGCAGCGGAAAATAAATAACACACGATATGATCACCTAGGAAACCAAACCGGTAAAAACCTAGGGAGGATTTGACCTAGCTATCCTCAAGGTAAACCTGAATCCACTATCTTGAAAGAATCGAAGTTCATACAAAAGGACTTACAAGCACCCACGCTCGACTTCCTAATGCTACCAACCAGTAGAACTTACTGACACGACCACGTGCAAGCTCCGAATCCACGGACTCCTTCTTTCTTGGATTCTCCACCAAATATAAGCACACCCGCTTGTGTTTTCTTTAAGCTTCAATGGCAGCAACTGAATTGATCATCAAGGCATAGATAAATCTTCTCCTTGAAAACCCTAAGTTTGTGTAAAGGAAAGCTCCTCTTGAAACCCCTAAATAAATAACACACGATATGATCACCTAGGAAACCAAACCGGTAAAAACCTGGGGAGGATTTGACCTAGTTATCCTCAAGGTAAACCTAAATCCACTATCTTGAAAGAATCGAAGTTCATACAAAAGGACTTATAAGCACCCACGCTCGACTTCCTAATGCTACCAACCAGTAGAACTTACTGACACGACCACGTGCAAGCTTCGAATTCACAGACTCCTTCTTTCTTGGATTCTCCACCAAATACAAGCACATCCGCTTGTGTTTTCTTTAAGCTTCAATGACAGCAACTGAATTGATCATCAAGGCGTAGATAAATCTTCTCCTTGAAAACCCTAAGTTTGTGTAAAGGAAAGCTCCTCTAGATCTCACAAGAGATTTACACAAACCGCAAATATGAGCTCACCTAAAACGTGGCTAGGGTTTGCGTTTTATACTTAGGATAAATAAGAAACCCAAAAAACGTTTTAAAACAAATAGGGCTGAGTTGGACGAATCTGCAGAAAAGCATTCTGCCCGAGCTTCGATCGGTTGAGCTTGTCGTTCGATCGATTGAGCCAGGCCGAAAGGCACAATGCTTCCTTGCTTTAACTCGATTCCAACTTTACATTGACACACAACTTTGAGCTAGCTTTAAACACTTCTAAACACATTGTTTTGATCATGGTTTGCCAACAATACACATTAGAGTTCTAAATACATAAAATCCTAAACTTTATAACCTAACAAGTTTCACTAGATTGTTAGTTTGCAATTTCAAAGCGTAAAAGTGTTTTTTGAAGGACTTTCAAGAAAAAACTTCTAGCTCTTATTATACTCTAGCAATTAAAATATTGGAAGTAACTAGTAATCACAAGTACTTGACTTTATAAGTTTCCTTCTTTCCTTTCTCTTAAGGTCAAAAGATATTTGTTTGCTTTTAGCATGCAAATTTACAATTATTTAATCTTACTTAACTCCTTCTCTGTCATAATTTTGCATTTTCCCTGGATGTTGGAAATCAATTCTTGTTCCAATATTTTTTTTTCTACCTTCAAGTTGCTTGCAGACCAGGACTTGCTAAATTTATCTATTTTCTAGTAAGAGTACAAGTACAAGGAAGAAAAAAATTAACAATTTTGTGTCATAGTCAACTAGTATTTAGGGATTGATTTCAGGTGTTAAGGTTCCCATTGCAGTACTAGGAGCTGAGATTGACAATTTTGTTCCACCCGAACTCTTGAAACAATATGATGAGGCCTTAACTTCTCAATCTAAGGTAGGAAGATCAAATCCTTGTCTAGTTTTATTTTTAATTTTTTTATATCCATTTTTATGTGCTTCTTTACAGTGCTTAGTTGTTACATTATTTTATTATATACCTCAACCTTTTCCGGTTATGATTTTTTCTTCTTCTTAGATAATAAGTAATAACATTCTGGTAATAATGATGGTTCATCATTCTTCTATTGAGGGTTGATTGGCTGCATTTAATTTTTTACGTATTGGAATATTTGGAACATAGCTATGATCCTTTTAGCCTAAATTTCATACTTTTAGCATTAGTTTCATCTCAGAGTATTTTTCTTGGTTTTCTAGATGAAAGAATGAATGGTAGCAGAGTGTACACCCACACTAGTCTTGTGTTATGTGGCCAGGTGCTTGTTGAAGCATGCTCATGCCATATCTCTAGATCCCTCTTGTATTGGGATAAGATTTTTGGCTTGATAAATTACAATTTTTGGCAAGCTAACTGCACTTATTTCTTCTATGTAACAAAAACTTTTCAAAACATGAAATTGGTTACATGAATCTTTTGCCTTATCCTCTGTTATATCATGACTTCTTCTTTGGTCTTTTCTTGGCATTTTGGCTACTAATGTTAACCATGGCATCTTTGAGCTGGGCTTTTGTCATAAACATATAGGTTGGGGCAGGCTAAGTAGGGGAAAATGGGTATTTATCCCTGATTTGAAAACTATGTAGCAAAATACCCCTGTTAAGGAACTCGATTTTAACAAAATCAAGTTCAGTATAAAACTTAATATCCTCAAAATCAAATTCTATGTATATTTTTAAGTAGAACTCAACATTAGTTCCACTTAAATTTTACTAATGTCGAGTTCTACCTATAACTCGATTTTGTTAAAATTGAGTTCAACAAATAGGGGTATTTTGCTAAATGGTTTTCAAATTAGGAGTAAATACCAATTTTGGCCGGCGTAAATGTGTCAAATCTTTTCAGTCAAACAAATAAATTTTCATCATGGTGTTTCATCATCTTGTCCTTGAAACACCTTAACTTAGGTCAATCTTTTCTTACTAGGGCTATAGTTTTCTCAGCAATCAGCAATCAATCCATATTGGTGTAACTTTTTCCCATGTTCTCCCAATTTTTGCATTGGATGATGGATCTTTGGCTTTGGTTTTGATGATGTGATCATAGAATCTTTGGTTTTGGCTAGTTAGTGTTATTAAATCATTTTAAACAATAAACAGATATTGATCATGGTGATCTACCTTTTCCTTTAAATGCCTTTTAATTAACTTAGGCCAATCTTCCATATTGAGGCTATAGTTTGTTCGTGCAATCAATCTATTTTGGTGTTACCTTCTCTAATGTTTTCCTAGTTTTTCCATTTGATAGTAATCAAATAATGTTTGATTCTTTTCAGGTGGATTTCTATGTTAAGATATTTCCAAAAGTCATACATGGGTGGACAACTAGGTACGAGGATGAAGATGAAGTAGCTGTGAAGTCTGCTGAGGAGGCCCATCAGAACCTGTTGGACTGGTTTGTGAAGTATATTAAGTGACAATGTCAAATTAGCTACTTGTGTGCTACGCCTGGGTTTTATATTATTATATGAGTTACAGTGTGTACCTAGTCTAATATTGTTCTTTCCAAATGTTTGAGAGTATTAAAACTTCAAGTTACACCTGTAACTCTAAACAATGTTACATCATCCATTAACTTGTTATAGAATTCATATTTTGAAAATCTTACCGTTGAATTACATGTTCTATATGTTTTTACATTTATACCAATTTTCATGTTAATTAGATGTTATTTACCATTTAATCCATAAACTCATCTTGTATGCATTATTTTAAACTACAAAAAATTGAATTTAAACAATGGATTGATGACATGACTATTAATCTTTGATCACCTTGAAATTTTGCAAGCATGGAGAATATATGAAGATAATGTAATCTAATGGTAGATCTGTCAAAATTCGCATCCAATTAAAAAATATTGAATGGTGTAACATTGTTTAAAATCAGACCAGGTATAACTTGAACTCGACCCATATATATATAAATATATATATAGATTGATTGATTACTTAATATTTGCTTTTCCTAATTGACATAAAATTGTTGATGTAGTTTCCATTAATTTGAAAGAATCACAAAATGAAATGCTTAACGCAGGCCATTAACACTACCTATGATCGAATCAATACTTAGAATTAAAACAAGTAAAAATAATCATCATAGTGGAAGTTCTATCCCAATATTTGGAAGGATAGCATGAACATAATTTGGCACATGTTACATGTAAACATCAAGCGACCTATAAAATGTCATGTACCCAGAATCTTGTGGCTCGTAGATTGCTCGATTTTCTGATGAAGGAACAAATTCCCTCCCCACTCCCCACTTGTTTTAAAAGAAAAAAAAAATAGACAAACAAAAACTTGTAACGTGCCATGTAAATTGAAGCAAAAATTACTCCCACAGTGAGACAAGACCTGGCAAGAACTTGGCCATTTATAGAGTCTCAGACACAAGCTCTTCAACTTTTCTCAACCTCCAATAGCTCAAAGGCATCAAACATCAATCACTTTTATGGTTATCATTACAGTGTGGCAAGACCCTACGGAAACTTTGCCATTTTCAAAGCCCCCAGTATACCATTTTAGTGCATTTTAACCGCTGGTAGCTCAAGGGCATTGATATTGAAGTTGAAATCATCGAATTTATGATGTAATGATAACCATATCAACCATTACAAAGCATTCAAAGAACTTTTATGGCTTAAGTGAAAACATTCATCGGACAACAGTGAAATTATTCAATGCATCTGGTGTATTACACTTTCTTCTCACATAATGGTGGACCTGTATGTGTCTCGCATATAAGACCCACATTTACTCAAGAGGAAAGTGTAATATATACAACTGATTATTAAATAATTTTTCTAGAAAAAGGCACTTTGCTCTCACTACAACCATACTTTTAGATAAAGCATGCAACTTTTATTCACCATTTATTCATAAACTCATCCAAATTCTTACATACCACATATTAAAGTATAGCTGTATAATGTAAAGCCAATACATAACACAAAAGTATCTAAATTGACAATTTCGCTTCACATACTTAGCAAACCATTCTAACAGGTTTTGATGAGCCTCCTCAGCAGACTTCACAGCTGCCGCATCTTCAACACTATACCTGGTTGTCCACCCATGTTCAACTTTCGGAAATATCTTAACAAAGCCATCCACCTGAAAAGAATCAAGCATTACTTGAATTAACCAAAACTTAGAAAGGGAAAGGCATATAAATTTAGTTAACAGCTTAACACTGAAAAGTAGTGTTTAAAAATGAATAACCAAGTCTTTTTTTTTTTTTTAAGAGGACTAGGATTTGATTTTCTTACTTCAGGTTTAGCAGCTAAGACCTCTTCAAACTGTTTCAAGAATTCGGGCGGAGAGTGTCGGTCAATTTCAGCTCCTGGTACTGCAATTGGAACCTTAACCCCTGAAATTAATTCCAAATATTGATCAGAACAATGAGACAATCCATTGATTTTGTTCTTCTTGAACTTGTACCAAACCTCAAAAAAAAAAAAAAAAAACAAAACAAAAACAAAAAAAAGAGCAGGCGTTAAGTACGATAAAAGAAGTGATTTCTAAGAACCAGGTAATATATTATTATATCAAAATGCCAGTAGCAAATAAATAACCATTAACCTCAAGAGAAAGGGGAAAAAAGTAACTTATAAAATCTGGTACTTGTAATGACATCTAACATCTTAATTGCTAAAGTTCGATAAGAGCTAGAAGTTCTTTCCCAAAGGTGCTTCAAAAGACACTTTTGAAGTTTTGAATCTGCAAACTAACAATCTAGTGAAACTAATATCAAGTTTTGAGAATTTTTAAGCATATGAATCCATACCCTTGATATCGTCTAGAGTGACAAGTGAAGGATGTAATAGCACAGCAGCTTGGATAAGCTCAGTTTTTGCAAGCTCAACCACAACCTTGGCTGAGAAGAATACAAAAGTTCAAATGTCAGTATTTTTCTTCTCAAGCAATAAAATGCTACATTATTTAAAATGTTAGAAATTTAGAATTAATAATGAAAAAAAAAATTAAAATAAAACTCAATAGGGTGCTAGTTTGGGAATGAAGAGATAATAAGAAAAACTCACCACCCCAGCAGAAGCCTGCAGCCCCAACTGCAGAAACACCTTTACTTTTTAAAGCTTCAATTACTGGCTTTGCTTCCTCAAATCCCTTTTCCTGTTGCAATAATTACAGAGCTTCAGACACCATTAGTGCATACTGAAAATTTCATAGCAATTAGTAGAAGGCACAGCAATAATAGGGTCGACAAATTCAATCAAGGTCACAAAAGGGGGACACATCCAGGTAGATCAATATTTTAGGAAGTATGAATCATATATTGCTCTCAACAATAACAATAAAGAAGTTATACAGCTTAATCCAAACACATATTCAGACAACCTAATATGCAAAATAACAAACTCACAATGAGACCCTATAATAAGCAAATCAAAATTATAAGCAACTTTCAGTAAAGTATAAAAATAAAAAACCAACCGGTCCATGATCCTTCAACCAAACTTGAATGGGTCTATTAGCATTGTCAAGCACAAAGGGTTCTCCATGGAAGAAGTCAGGAACTACAACATAAAATCCAGAAGCTGCAACCTTGTCTGCAAGCTTCCTTTAAAATAGAAAACAGCTAACATTAGTTTCCATAATCAAAAAGTAAGCACAAACTCACAATGTTAAGTGTGTGTTTGAACAAGCATGTGTAGATTACAACTCCACATTTTAACGACAATATCTTTATAGTCGCACTTCTTATTCAAAATAACATAATATAGCATCAAACAGGCAATTACAATTATCTATTGTAATCTGCCTCCAGAATGAAAGAAAAATAAATGTATTTCAAATATTTGATCAAATTAAGTCAGCTAAATTTTAGAATGTATATTTAGTTATATATATATATATATAAAATATCAGGGGAATATCAGATGATTCGCTAGCAGAACGATAATTAGATTCACTTGAGGTTAAAATATCAATATCAAATGAATCAGAGGATTGTGACTCAATTATCCAAATCAAATCTTTTTTATCACTGTTATCAATATTTAACATATTAAGTTTATTTTTCAATTTACCAGTTTTTTGTTTGTATTCTTTACTAAAGTGACCATATTTTCCACAATTGTAACATTTTCCTTTACCAAATTCTGTTTATCATGTTTTTTGTAAGCAATTTTCTTTTTAGCACAAAAGTCATCAGGTTTAGTGTATCTTTTTTTTTTTTTTTTTTTTTTTTAAATATTTTATATTTATAATCTTTATAGATTTATCATCACTACAAAAAAAGCTACCCATAGCAATGTTCTTTTTAATGGCATTCACAAAAAACATGCATGTTTCTTTTTCCCTTTTTGCTTGGAAGGGGTAATAAGGGTAAACTAAATTGTTCACAAAAATTACACATTTCATATTTAGCTTTTTTATTGTTTTTTAATTGTTGTACCAAGATTTTTGATAGTGCTATATCTTGGGGAGGGGTGGGGGGGGGGGGGGGGGGGGGGAACCTAAACCAAAAAGTCAATTCAAAACCTATAAACTAAACAAAGAAGAGAGTTATGAGATATAGCCATACCTCAAAATTGGAGCCTCATATCCTGCAGGAAAAATCCAAACATGTTAAGATGGAACATGATAATGGTAATAAATTAACATAGCCGATGATTTTATAGCAGGTACAGACAAACAAACATATATATTATATGGCATAAAAAAATAAAAAGCGAAAATATTTACATAAATGACTAGAAAAACACCAATCATCAATAAATGTATCCAAATTTAAAAGCAACATCAGAGAGTACTGAATGTTGAATGTAAACCTTTGACACTGATCGAAATCCCTTTTTTTTTTTTTTTTTTTCTCCTTTTGATTCTACAATGCCCTACGTTTTCCGGTTTTCACAGAAATTCTTTTCATAGTAACATTTCATTAGAACAGAGAAATTCCAAGGATAACTGAAGGTGCCAATCAATTTTCCTCAAGATTCATAAATAATTCAATTAAACAAAAAACAATGGCTATTACACGTACACATGCGTGTTCTTAACCAACTGAAATCGTACTTGTACGATTTCAAGTACGATTTCAAGTACAATTTCAGTTAAAAACATGCATATGTGTAACAGTGTATGTAAGAGTTATTTCCGAATATCTCAGAACCCAAAAGCCAACATCCAGATGAGATCACAGTTTGAAGTGAAAAATAGAGTAGCCAAAGAAGTGAAGTGTGAAAGAAATGTGTAGGTAGGTAGGTACCAAAAACGTCAGTGATGAGAAGGATGGCAAGCTTGGAGTTCGGAGAGCCAGAGACGTAGGTGCTGAGACCACCAAGCTGTTCAACATGGCCAGCTCCAGCATTTGGGTTCAGGGTTGGTGGGTTTGAGCAACACTGAGGACCAGACATTCTTATTATTCTCTCTCTTGTGTTTCTTTCTATATGAACAGTAAACACAAAACAAAACACAAACCGTCTGCTCCTCGGTCTTTGGGCTGTGGGGGGTTTTGTGTTGTACTTGTACATGGTTGGTTGGATACTTGGATATATATAAGAAGGTCTAATTTGGGACACCCTGGATCCTAGTTTCTACTGGATCGCATCATCACTGATGTCACCTCAGATTTTTTATTTTTTCATTTTGGTAGCTCATAGTTACAAAAATGAAAGGAGAAGGAACCTAGACGTTTCGGATTGAAACGGCACTCCTAGATATCTGACTGCCATATATCTTGTTAGAGATATATTAGACATATTAGTCCAATGTAATAGGTTTAAATCCACTCCTACTTATACTAATAGTCTAAGGTTTAGTCGTCTATATATATTCATGTTATGGTTCATTGTAACACAGATTATTGTACTACAATCTTATACAATAAAAATGTAGTATTTAAGGGTTTCATCTGTGGACGTAGGCCGACAAGGCTGAACTACATAACACTCGTGTTCTCTTGTTCTTATACTATGCTTCCATTTTCGCATCCACTCTAACATATACAACATGGTTTAACACATTGCGTTGCTAATATATTTAACATATTTTATGTATGACATTACAATGATTTTATAGATACATAATGGGAGTAGGAAATGGAATTCAAATTACAGACATTTGGTATGATAAAAAATACTAGGGTAAAGATTGAGGATTATGACAAGTGTACACTTTTTACCAGTGACGACTCTACATTATAGTTAGGGAGTTCACAAGAATACCCTGAATTCCAAAAAAAAAAAAAAAAACTTGTTTTGTCAACCCTAAAAAAATATTGACACCTTGACTTCAGAATTCTAAGAATTTGATTCAAGAAAAATAAGAGTAATGTTACGTTCACAATATTTTTACAACAAATTATATGTGGTAATTAACTTGTTACTAGTTCTAATATGGACTCACTACTAGCATCATTTTTTTAATCCACCAATAAAAGCTTGTTACTTAGGATTTGTTGTTAAAATATTATGGATGTAGCATTATTTCAAAAAAATCTTGGCCCCAAACATAATCTTTAACACTTAAACAAAAAATAAAAAATAAAAGCCCAAATAACAATAATAAAAATTGGCTAAAATAAGAAGTGTTTTGGGGGGGTGGGGGGGGGGACCACAATTCGACTTCATAGAACCACTCTAAAAACAAGCTTGTAGGACGTGATGTCAAATGCCATTAAAAATTTGAATATTTCTTCGTTTTTTTTTTTTTGATAAGATGAATGTCTTCCTAATCATCACTAATTGGTTTTGAGGTGTAATGATACAACTCACAGTCTGACAAATAGCATCATGACCAAGGTCATGGGTTTGAGTCACCGGAGTGTCATTATAAGGGAGGAATTGTTAGGGGGACCACAATTCGACTCTTTCTCTCTCTCTCTCTCTCTCTCTCTCTCTCTCTCTCTCTCTCTCATCATTTCAAACTCTATCTCACTTTATTACTCTCATCTCAGCATTCTTAATTCCCACTTTATCTCTCATTAGTCATTTTTTATTTTATTTTCATTTTATTAGTAGAAGGAAATTGAAAAAATTTCATGTATTTGTGTGTGTGTGTGTGTGTGTTTTTTTTTTTTTGGTGATGTTAGGGGCGGGGGGGGGGGGGGGGGGAACCACAATTCGACTTCATAGAACCACTCTAAAAACAAGCTCGTAGGACGTGATGTCAAATGCCATTAAAAATTTGAATATTTCTTCCCTTTTTTTTTTTTTGATAAGATGAATGTCTTCCTAATCATCACTAATTGGTTTTGAGGTGTAATGATACAACTCACAATCTAACAAATAGCATCATGACCAAGGTCATGGGTTTGAGTCACCGGAGTGTCATTATAAGGGAGGAATTGTTAGGGGGACCACAATTCGACTCTCTCTCTCTCTCATCATTTCAAACTCTATCTCACTTTATTACTCTCATCTCAGCATTCTTGATTCTCACTTTATCTTTCATCGGTCATTTTTTATTTTATTTTCATTTTATTAGTAGAAGGAAATTGAAAAAATTTCATGTATTTGTGTGTGTGTGTGTGTGTGTGTTTTTTTTTTTTTTTGATGATGTTAATATATTCAAGCTCTCTTTTTATTAGATTTCGTATAATTTAAGTTTCTTAATAACTATCCTAGAAAGTTTTCTTAAAGCCGCCACTTCTTTTTACCATGTGTCATGATCTTGAATGATTAAGCACATAAAAACATTAGACTCAAACCAAGTCCTTACAATAATTACTAGTAGTTGTTATGTATTAACAAGAGTCATATAGCTCGATTAACATCTTTTAATGTTTCCAGGGAATACATATTCAAATTCTCTTTTTGTGTTTTCAAGGAATTTGTATTCAAATTCTCTCCAACCTTGCAAAACGTGGGAGGCTGCTGACTGCTGACATAAGGAAATACCAAATGAGATTAGCACTTGGCAGATGGCATTGGCATGATGGGAAAAGGGATAGTTTATATTGTATTATGTTGCCCGCTAGTTCACGTAATTGTGACCGAAAAGTATTTAGATTCTAACTCATGATTGGCTTTTACCGTGATATATCTTATTATTGAGAACTTTAGATTTATCAAAATTACTTCACCACAATAAATAAATAAATATATATATTGGCAACCACATACTGGTTTGTAATGTTGCTAAAATGTACTCTTTCTTGATAATGATTTTTTTTGGGCATATAATGTGGTGGCCAAATGTTTTGAGAGATTCGATTCTACACCACTATTAGGAGTGGTCCAAGTGCATATGTCGGTTGGCCCAAAAGCCATTGACAACTTTATGGAGATTTCCACTCCCCCACCCCCCAAAAGTAATTAAATGGAAGAAAAATAGTAGACAAAAGCCTCATGAAGTGTATAGTGTAAATCCAAATCCATCTAAAAAAAAGTTACTCTAACTTCCAAGTACTTATACAAACCAAAAGGCATAATCCTTTTTCTTTTCTTTTTTTTTTTTTTTTTTTGATGAACCAAAAGGCATAAACCTATTTCGATCATTAAGGTTGCCTTAGATATATCATATATAGAATATGCTAAGAGTTTTGTAACTCAAATATATCCTATTATATATAAAATGAACCAAGAGTTTTGTAACTCGAATAATCAGGGGTGGAGGGGGGGGGGGGGCCAGGGGGCAAGTGCCCCTCTGAACTTTCATATTTTTTCACTAATAATATTATTATAATGGCTTAAAATACCTTATTTTCCCCTCCTAAACAAAAGACAAAAAAAATTTCTCTATTCACGGTATCTTTTCTAGTAGACTTCTACTCTCGCTACAATTCTAATATATAAAACCAATGGGTCCCACTTAGTAATGATTAAAAAAAATCTCTACATTGATTCATTGAATAGTAATATGAACTCTGAACACAAAAGCTTGATGGACTAGACAAAAAGTACTACAAGTCTACAACTATAATATAAAACTGTGAGTCCAACTTGGTAATGATTATAAAAAAATAATAATAACAACTTTGCTACACCTACACGGAATAGGAATCAATACCGATAGCACTGACAAAATCAACTACGGACGATACCATTCTCTAAGACGAGCCTAAACAGGTGCCCATGTCACTGACGAGGGTAGCAAAATCATTCAAGGCTGCCAATAATGCCCCGGGTGATTACAAAACCAACTGTACAGACCGTTGGGAGAATATTAAAGTCCCATTACTAAGCAAGAGGCGTTACCATGAATGGCATTGACATCACAACATCAACCACAACGGCTAGAATCCAAGATAACATATATAAAGCCCTCACATGGCCAACACAAGGTACACAAACACTCTCAGAGACACTTACTGTTATTCTGCTACTCTGTTTTATTTTACAAAGAACTTCACTATTCTAACTTTGGCATTAGAGACGTTGTGGTAGGCACCACACCGATGACCACCTCCAAGGAGTAGTCTTCTTATACCTGTAATCATCCAGACGAGAGCTTGGATCCATCTAAACACATTCAACTCAACTGACAAAGTCACGCCTCATTAGTTAGGCGCCATCTGTGGGGACGACATTTTCGTACTCAGGGTCAAAAGCGTAATCTCCAATCAACTTTCACATTCAGATGGAATCCAACCAAGATTCTGCAGCTCTGGCTCAGCAAGTTCAGGCTCTTGGAGCCACTGTCAAGACGCTCTCCAGACAGAATCAAGAGATGAAGCTACAGCTTCAATAGGAGGAAAACCGATCTAAAGCCAATCAAGAGGACGAAGGAAATAGCCTCAGAAGGAGTGACCGTCGAGAGCTGACTACCCCGAATGAACCCACTCAGACCCTCTCCGGGAGATGAGAAAAGAGATGGACAAGCTAAGGAAGGCCATTAAAGGGCAAACGGATTGGAGTCTGGACAGGATGGTCAGGACAACGAATTCGTCGTTCACCACGACAGTCTTGGAATGCCCTGTGCTGTCTAAATTCCGATTACCTCAACTTGAGCCGTTTGATAGGCTTAAGGACCCTCTAAACCACCTCAACACTTTCAAGACGACTCTGGGCTTTCAACAGCCTCCTGACGAGATACTATGTATTTCCTTCCCCACAACTCTCAAGGGAGCTACAAGGGAGTGGTTCACAAAGTTACCAAAATCGGTTGTCGACAGTTTTGAGCAATTAAGCAATGCCTTGCTGTGCCACTTTGTCAAAGGACAATGCCCGAAGATACCAGCTTATCATTTACTCACTATCAAACAAGGGGAAAAAGAAACCCTGAGGTCGTACGTGAAACGATTTATCCAAGAGACTCTAGAGGTAGACGAAGCTGACGACAAGGTGCAGCTGACGACCTTTAAAGCAGGGTTGAAGTCTAGAGATTTTGTTGTTTCACTAGCGAAGAATCCACCTAAAACGATGGCAAAAATGCTCATGAAGGCACAGAAGTATATGAACACTGAGGATGCTTTAGTTGCCATAAAAGATGTAGAAAAGCCAGGAGATAAGGGAAGAAAGGAGGACGATCACAGAGGGCAAAAAAGGGAGCATCCAGACTGACAGATCAATGATGGGGGTAAAAGGAAAGACGAGAAAACTCCCAAGACGGTAAAATTCACTCCTCTAGTTATGCCTATTGATAAAATTTTGGCACAGATTAAGGATGAACATTACCTTAAGTGGCCAAGGCCGTTGCATTCATCCCTCAACATCCGTGACAAGAACAAGTATTGCCGATTCCACAAAGATCATGACCATTACACAAAGGATTGCTGGGACCTAAAAGAACAGATAGAGGAGTTGATACGGAAAGGAAAATTATAGAAGTATGTGAAGAAAGGGGAGCCTAGTAGGTTCAGAGACGGGAATAAAAGCTAGCCCGAGTCCTCGTCCAGGGACGAGGATCACCCATTCTAGCCCCCGCAGAATGTAATTGGGGAAATAAGGACGATTGTAGGGGGGCTATTCACAGGAGGGTCATTCAGATCCCTGAAGAAAGCATGCCAAAGGCAGGTGAACAGCGTCCACACAGTACCCCCGTCCAAGTAGAAATGAACGTACCAAGATATGTCTTTCAATGAAGAAGACGCAAGGGGGGTGAAGCAATCTCATAATGACCCCTTGGTCATAATACTCACGATTAAAGGATTCAATACCAAGAGGATCCTCGTGAACAATAGCAGCTCCGCAGACATCATCTACCTACCTGCCTTTCAGCAGCTGAAGCTAGATCCTAGAAAACTCCGCCCATTTGACTCCCCCTTTGTTAGCTTCAGTGGAGACAGGGTATACCCCAAGGGCATAGTGACATTAATGATAACAGTTGGGACCTACCCAAAGCAGTTAACCCGTCAGCTAAACTTCTTGGTGGTGGACTGCCCTTCATCATACAATGTAATCATTGGGAGGCCCACACTCAACAGATGGAAATTAGCCACATCCACTTATTTCCTGAAGGTGAAGTTTCCAACAAAGAATGGGGTAGGCAAGGTAAGAGGAGATCAAGTCCTGGCTAGAGAGTGCTACCAAGTCGTATTAGCTGCGAAGGAGAACCATACGTGGATGATCGAGGAGAAGGAAGAAGACAAAGTAGAAGCCCTAGAAGAAATGTAGCTGGTAGACAAAATGACAACCAAGACGACAAGGATAGGGACGACATTGAGTCCCGAGATGAGGTCAATGCTCGTTCAGTTCCTAAAGGAAAACCTTGATGTCTTCGCACGGAGCCACGAGGACATGCCTGGCATATCGCCTAGAGTTATCGAGCACAAGTTAAACGTGAATCCCGAAAAGAAGCCCGTTCAACAGAATCAACGGGCCTTTGCCCTAAAACGGAACCAGGCAATTACAGACGAGGTTAACAAATTACTGACAGTAGGCTTCATATGAGAAGTGTATTATCCAGAATGGCTTGCGAATGTCATCTTGGTGAAGAAGGCAAACGGGAAATGAAGAATGTGCATGGACTTCATGGACTTCACGAACTTAAACAAAGCTTGCCCAAAGGACAGTTTCCCCCTACCGAGGATAGACCAGCTAGTAGACTCTATAGCCGAGCATAAACTACTGACGTTCATGGACACATTCTCAAGGTACAACTAAATAAAGATGGCTGGAAAAAAAACCAGGAAAAAACTGCTTTCATCGCAAGTTAAGGGCTCTATTGCTATAAGGTAATGCCTTTCGGATTAAAAAATGCAGGGACAACCTACCAGAGGCTGGTGAATAGAATGTTCAGAGAACAAATTGGGAGGAACATGGAAATATATGTGGATGACATGCTCGTCAAGAGCAAGGAAGAACTAACACATCTGGACGATCTGAAGGAGACGTCCGCCACGCTCAGACGATACCAGATGAAGTTGAACCCCAATAAGTGCGCTTTTGTTATAGCCTCGAGAAAGTTTTTGGGATTTATGGTGTCCTAGAGAGGAATAGAAGCAAACCCGGAGAAAGTGCAAGCCATCCTCAACATGACATCACCCAAGACCGTCAAAGAAGTCTAGAAGCTCATAGGGAGGATCGCGGCACTTAATAGGTTCGTTTCTAAAGCGACGGACAAATGCGTGCCCTTCTTTAAAACGTTGAAACAGGCTTTCACCTGGACTGACCAATGCGAGGCAACGTTTCAAGAACTCGAACGTTATCTGAGCAATCCACCCCTCCTGAGTCCGTCCAAACAAGGAGAAGACCTATATCTATATCTGGTAGTATCAGCTAGGGCCATGAGTGCAATCCTAATCCAAGAAGAAGACAAGAAGTAGCTCCCAGTTTACTATGTTAGTCAGGCTTTCCAAAGGGCTAAGGCCAAGTACCCAAGGATTGAAAAGATCGCATTTGCATTAATAGTAGTCGCGCAAATTGTGACTGTACTTTCAGGCAAACCCCATCTTGGTAATGACGGATCAGCCCATCAAAAAGTCTATGAACAAACCCGAGCAGCAGGGAGAATGATCCAATGAGCAATTGAACTCAGCCAGTTCGACATTGAGTACCACCCCAAAACAGCCATTAAGGCATAGGCTCTGGTGGATTTCATTGCCAAGTTCACCCTCCCAAAAGATGACAACCCCACCAACGAGACGAAACAGTGGACGATCCAGACTGATAGTTCGTTAGCTCAAAAGAGAAGGGGAGTAGGGATCATCATAGTCACCCCCGACGGAGAAATGCTCAGGTACGGAGTTCAACTGAAGTTCCCAGCCACCAATAACGAGGCCGAATACGAAGGAATACTGACGGGGCTAAGACTCGGGAAGGCACTCAGGGCTAAGAACCTGCTTATCTAGAGCGATTCGAAATTAGTAATAGGGCAGATCAAAGAAGAATATGAAGTAAAGGAGGAAAGAATGCAGAAATATCTCAAGCTGACGAAACATCTAGCCCAGGAGTTTGATAAATTGGAATTCATGCAGATCCCAAGAGGCCAGAACATGGCAGTAGACGAGATTGCAAAAATGGCCTCGTCAGAGGAAGGGTCAACAAGCATGGAGTTAAACATGGAGGTCTAAAAGTGTCGCAGCATCAAAGAAGTCCCAACATTTGCAATCCAAACCACAAACAACTGGATGATGCCGATCGTATCTTTCCTTCAAGACCGATGCCTCCTTCTGGACAACGAGGAGGCCAAGAAGATCAAGAAGAGGGCAGCCAGATTTACGATCCTATATGACACCCTATACAAGAGAGGCTTCTCCATGCCTTACTTGAAGTGTGTTGATGAAGACGAAGCCAAGTACATCTTGGAAGAAATCCACGAGGAGTTTGCGGGGACTATGCTGGCCTTAGATCCCTAGTAAGCAAGGTCATTCGAACAGGTTATTTCTGGCGTACTATGCAGGTGGACGCAGTAGAGCTCATCAAGAAGTGTAACAAGTGCCAAAGGTTCAGGAATGTCCAACGACTTCCAGCAGAGAGACTAACGACGATAACATCCCCGTGGCCATTTGCACAATGGGGAATCGACATCATTAGCCCGCTGCCCCAAGGTAAGGGTCAGGTAAAATTCCTATTAATTGCAATTGATTACTTCACAAAGTGGGTTGAAGCAGAAGCACTAGCAACCATCACTGAAGCATAATCCGGAGTTTCGTGTAGAAGAATATAATTTGCAGGTTTGGGATTCCAAGGACGATCATATCAAATAATGGGTAGCAGTTCGACAACCAAGGCTTAAGGGACTTTCGTTCAGGCCTAGGCATCAAGAACCAGTTCTCATCCCCAGGGCATCCACAGGTGAACGGATAGACGGAGGTGACAAATCAGACACTGCTCAAGATTATCAAAGCCAAGCTAGACAACGCGAAGGGTGCCTGGCTAGAAGAATTACCCAACGTCCTGTGGGCCTACAAAACCACGGCAAGAACCCTAACTAGAGAAACCCCCTTCAAACTCACCTATGGCACTGAAGCAGTAATCCCGGTCGAGGTAGGAGTAGCCAGCATCAGGCGAGAGGTATTGCATGAAGAAGACAACGACAATCAGCTACGAATCAATCTGGATTGTATGGACGAAGTAAGCGACAAAGCTTCCAGCAGAATGACGAAGTATCAACAGAAGATGGTTGAATACTACAACAAAAGGGTAAAGCTCAAACGACTTGACATAGGCGACCTCGTCCTGCGCAAGGTCACCCTAGCGACTAGAGACTCTACCCAAGGAAAGCTTGGCCCTACATGGGAAGGACCCTACTGAGTTGTCCACTACTCTAGGTAAGGCAGCTACCACCTGGAAACCCTAGACAGACAGAGGCTCCCGCAGCCATGGAACATTGAGCACCTAAAGAAGTACCACCAATAGATGTAACAAATAAATGTATTCATTCTTGAAATTAATAAAAGAATTATTCAGCTAATGTCTTCATGCAAACAGGTCTAGTTAGCTGTAAGTCCAAAAAATGACAAGATCCCCAGAAGGGTGTAAGTCACAAAAGCCAAAAATGGCCAAGTAACAAGATTCCGCCTAGATGAATGTAAGTTACTGACAAAACCAAAAACATGACAAGATCCCTAAAAGGGTATAAGTCACAAAAACAAAAAAATGGCCAAGTAACAAGATTCCGCCTAGACGGATGTAAGTTACTGACGAATCCAAAAAGAATGACAAGATCCCTAAAAGGGTATAAATCACAAAAGCCAAAAATGGAAAAGTAACAAGATTCCGCCTAGACGGATGTAAGTTACTGACGAATCAAAAAAGAATGACAAGATCCCTAAAAGGGTGTAAGTCACAAAAGCCAAAAATGGCTAAGTAACAAGATTCCGCCTAGACGGATGTAAGTTATTGACGAAGCCAAAAAACATGACAAGATCCCTAAAAGGGTATAAGCCACAAAAGAAATGGCGAAGTAACAATATTCCGTCTAGACGGATGTAAGTTACTGACCAAAAAAAAAAAAAAAAGCTCAAGATGAATCTGGGCTCCCAACCAATTCACCAAAACTCTCGACGAGGTCCCTTGAAAAGGTGTAAGTCCCAGAACAAAGCTCAGGATGAATCTGGGCTTCCAACCAATTCACCAAAACCCTCGACGAGGTCCCTTGAAAAGGTGTGAGTTACAGGAAACCAACTAAGCAATAAAACCCACAGACAAGATCGTTGACGAAGAGAAAGGAAAGTCACAACCAAGAATTTTACTAAGTACAAAGCGCGGACGAATGTAAGATACCACAAGCATATCACAAGCCAATGAGTGTGCAATCACAAATGCAAGACGTAGGGAGACGGGTCAGGACCAAGGTTATAGAAGGCAGGTGTCCGTGGATCTACTAGATCGTCCCAACTTTTGATCATCAGGGCGTATTCTATTGCCTTCTCAACATGCGCCTTATGCTTACTTTTGAGTTTAGGTCGTCTCTTCACTGCGCAAAACAAAAAGCAAAAGAGTTAGTGACAATAACAACAAGTACAACAAAACTAAAAACGATGGGAAGAAATACTGACGCACCTAAAGTCGGGGTTCCCCACCGACGAAGCAACCTCGGGATATCACCCCAATCCCTGCTGGAGGGAGTCTCAAAATCGTCCCCGGACACAAAGAGAAATCTTGATTTCCAATTCCTGAAGGACGAAGGTAAACACCTGACAATCCTTGTTCTCCTTTGCCACGATACTAACTCATAGTATCTGTATTCTTTAGACTCTTTCAAACGATATAGATAGACGAGTTCACCTACCTTAATCATATCCCCATTAGTAGCCAACCATATTTCCATAGAATTGACCACTATCCTCCATGAATTGGGCATAAGTTGCCTGGGAGCAATACCAAAATGATCTAAAAGCTCCATTATGAACGGATGGACGGGGAGCCTAAGTCCACAAGTGAAGGTAGCCTCATAGAAGCATACCTCACCAAGGAAGAAGTGGCAAGCACTATCCTTGTCATTGGGCCGACGAATACGAACTCGCTCCGGAAATTGAAACCTATCTTTAAATCTACCCACGGTGTTAGCATCCAGCCCACACACCTCCTCGAGGGCGTGAAAAGCCTTAACCTTTCGAGGGGTAGAAACGGCAGTATCTTCCTTCACCGGGTCACCACTAGATGATAACCTGATCTCAAGTTCACTGGATCTAACCTTAGACATCGTCCCCTACTCTTTCACCAAACCCTTAAACCAATCAATTGATTGACGAAGCAAAGGCAACAACTCAGCCAATGCAACGCCTAAACAATTGCCCTAAAAAACGAAGTCCTCAAGGTTTGGGAAAACGCCTAAAGACCCCCCTAAACGCGCAAAAAGGAATGAAACTGGGGGGCAAGCTATTCTAACCTCAGAGCTACTAACCATGGACACCCAGAAAAAACGTAGAAGAAAGAGGTAAATACTAAAATGCCAAAAGCCAGAAAACAAAAACAACCACAACAAAGGAAAGAGAAAGGAAAAATCAGGAACTTGTAACAGATTATGAAGAAAAAGGAAATAGAAGAAGAGGAAAAGAGAAACACACCTTGAAAAGGTATGGCGCAATCGGAGAAAAATTCAAAGGATGTCACTAGAATAGGATCGGAACAGTCGTAAGAGCAAAATGGAGAAGAAGAGACTCAGAGCAATGATTAAAGAAATTGGAAAAAGTGGAGGGAGAAACGAAAGGAAAAGTAAGTTTAAAAAATAAGGCCCAAAAAACTGAAAAACAACGAGAAACCCAAGGGTCATACAAATAACCTCACTGATCAGCACGCACCACGTGGCCACGACACGTGTGGCGCCGCCACTACACATTTAATACGGCGCAAAATCCCAAGAGTCGCTTACAGTCCAAAAACCTTTCATTTTCTATGGTCGTTATAACATGTCACGACGACCACAGAATCCGGGGGCAGCTGATGGGACTGACAAAATCAACTGCGGACGAGACCATTCCCTGAGACGAGCCTAAACAAGTGCCCACGTCACCAACGAGGGTAGCAGGATCATTCAAAGCCGCCAATAATGCCCCAGGCGGTTACAAAACCAACTGTACAGACCGTTTGGTGCATATTAAAACCCCATTACTAAGTAGGAGGCGTTACCAAGAAAGGCATTAACATCACAACATCAACCACAATGGCTAGAATCCAAGACAACATATATAAAGCCCTCACATGGCCAACACAATGTACACAGACACTCTTAGAGACACTTACTGTTATTCTGCTACTCTGTTTTATTTTACAAAGAATTTCATTATTCTAACTTTGGCATCAGAGACATGCCAGGCACCACACTAGTGACCACCTCCAAGGAGCAGTCTTCTTATACCCGTAATCATCCAAACGAGAGCTTGGATCCATTTGAACACATTCAACTCAACTAACGAAGTTACGCCTCATCAAGTACTAGCATAGAACTCTGAAGAAAAAAAAAGTGTGTATATATAGTGCAAACAAAGCACGCCCCCCATCAAAAAGAAAAAAAATTTCTTTTCATACCAGTCTCTTTCGATTTGGACTTCAGAGTTTCTATAGAGTTTTTAAAAGCATTCAAGTTGGGTTTTTAAGTCACATGTTCAAATATTCATTGAGATGCATACTCTTTATACTTTTGCTTTGATTTTTTTTTTTTTTGAAGAATCAAATTATATATTTAAATTGTTTATATTTAGATGGATCTCTTGATTTGACTATTCTTAACCATAATTTATAATTCAAATTATATGTTTAAACTATTTGTATTTATAATGATCTCTTAATGATTATTCTTAATCATAAATTGGTAATCTTTTTCTTTATTTTAACGATATAACATATATATTTGTAGTTAATTGAGATTATGGAGAATCCTGATTATAATAATGAGTTTGGATCAAATCCTAAACGAACTTGTATCGAAGTGGATGTTGCAAATCTTCCCACAGATACTGGTTTAAGAATAAAAATTTCGAACTATCATCCTAATGAAAGAGATCAAATTAGAAGGCATTATCTACAAAATAAACCTTGTCAACCAGTTGACCATGATTTTCCACAAAGTCAATTTAGCAAAACAAAGCGTTGATTTAATCAATTGTGGTTCAAAGAATATCCTAGTTGGTTGGAATATAGCATTACAAAAGATGCTGCAAATTGTCTATATTGTTATCTATTTCGACCTAATATTAGTGATCAAGGAGGGGGAGACTCATTTGTTACTAAAGGATTCAGAAATTGGAAAAAAAAAGGGAGAAATTATAGAATCTCGTTGGGGATCACAACAGCGCACATAATATGGCTTAAAGAAAATGTGAAGCTTTGTTAAACTAGAGACAAAGTATTCAAACAATTATAAACAAGCAATCAGATGTTGAGAAAAGGAATATCGAACTCATTTGAATGCATTAGTGGATTGTATTTGTTTTCTACAACAACAAGGATTAGCATTTCGTGGCCATGATGAATCTAAAGACTCCAATAATCAAGGAAATTTTCTTGAATTATCACGGTTTCTTGCAAAGCATAATGAAGAAATTGATAAGGTAGTCCTTGAAAATGCTCCTGAAAATTAACAAATTACCTCTCCTGATATCCAAAAGAAATAGCAAATGCTGCAACCGTTGAGACAATAAATGCTATTATTAAAGATATTGGAGATCATTATTTACTATTATAGTTGATGAATCATGTGATATGTCTACTAAAGAATAATTGGCAATTGCTTTGCGTAATGTAGACAAATTGGGACATGTGAATGAGCGTTTTTTAGGCATTACACATGTTAATAATACAGTAGCAGTGACACTAAAGAGTGCAATTGAGGAAGTATTTAATAAACATAGCTTAAGCATTAGTAGATTGCGGTGACAAGGCTATAACGGGGCAAGCAACATGCAAGGTGAGTTAAATGGACTAAAAACTCTTATTTTGAAAGATAATCCTTCTACCTATAATGTACATTGCTTTGCACATCAGCTTCAACTAACATTAGTTGTAGTAGCAAAAAATCACATCTAGATTGCAACCTTTTTTTAACTTGGTTGCAAAGGTATTCAATATTGTTGGAGAATCATGCAAACGTCATGATATTCTTCGCAAAAAACGTAGTGTTGAAGTTATAGGAGCACTAAAAAATAATGAAATTTCAACTGGTTGTGGCTTGAATCAAGAAATGAGTTTAAAAAGACCTGGAGATACACGTTGGAGTTCTCATTACGGTGCATTTGTTAATCTTATTCACATGTTTTCTTCTGTAATTGATGTGATTGAAACTATTATAGAAGATGATTTAGATTCTGATCAGAGAGCAGAAGCAAATATCTTAATTGGTTTACTCCAAACATTTGAATTCGTGTTTGATTTGCATTTGATGAAAGGTGTGCTTGGCATAAGTAATGAGTTGTCACAGGCATTACAACAAAAAGATCAAGATATTGTGAATGCTATGAAGTTGGTTGACACTTCAAAGCAACGTTTACAAGTCATGAGAGATGATGGGTGGAACTCCTTGCTAGAGGAGGTTTCTACATTTTGTGCAAAAAATAATATTGATGTCCCTGATATGGATGATTTATATCAACCTCGGCCATGACGAAAAGCTCAAAACATGAAAAATTCACATTATTATCAAGTGGAGCTTTTTTATACTGTTATAGATATGCAACTTCGGGAACTTAATACTCGTTTTGAATATTCTGAATTATTACTTTGAGTTGCGTGTTTGAACCCATATAACTTATTTTCAACATTCAATAAGGAGAAATTGATTCAGCTTGCTCAGTTTTATTCGAGTGATTTTTCAACAGTTCAAGTTTCTTTCTTGGATAACCAACTTGAGACATACATCCATGACATGCGGTCCACTGAAGAGTTTCCAGCACTTAAAGAAATTGGAGAGCTTGCTGAAAAGATGGTATAAATGAAAAAGGATGTTTCATATCCATTGGTTTTCCCATTAGTGACTTTGGCATTGATCTTACCAGTTGTAACAGCTACTATTGAAAGAACTTTTTTAGCAATGAACATAATTAAAAATCGATTACGCAATCGAAAAGGAGAATAGTGGATGAATGATAGCTTAGTCACATATATTGAGAAAGATATATTCAAGACTATTGAGTGTGAAGAAATCATGCAGCGGTTTCAAAATATAAAAAATCGTCGAGAGTAATTGAGTAAAATAAGTTAGGTGTGAAAAAATAAATTAAAGTTTACATTTTATGTTAGATTTTGTATAACAATTACATTATCATATAGTTGTTTATTTATTTTGTTATTAATATTGATTAATTTTTTTAGATTAATTTTTTACTTTCAATCTTGTCTTTTAATCTTGCTCCCCTTGACCTAAATTCCTTGCTCCTCTACTGCTTGACATATTCTGGTATTTTTAAAAGAGACATTCAAAGTTCAAATCCTCATTTCCTGATATAATTTTTTTTTAAAGGATATATAGAGTGAAAATTTCAAAATTTTCCCTAATAACTTTTAAATATTTTAGATGATATTTATATATAAATAAATATTTTAGATGAAATTTATATAGAAATATTTAGGTAAAGTGTGATTGTAGAGACTATCAACGCGTTTGGTAAGGGTGTATTTTTAGGAGTGTTTGAGTTAAGTTACTCATTTTAGGATGTAATTTGAAAAACTCTTCTTACTAGTTTTTAGATTTCAAACAACGTTGCTCAATAATACTTTTATAAATATTTTGAAAAACATGAGCCCACTTGATTAGACAACACATAAAGCTTTCTTCTTCAATTTCAACCAAGGTGCGCACTTATAAGCTTTTTAACACGCATAACAAACAAAAAAATTTTGTTTTTCACATTATGAAACATGGTACCAAATACATTTTTTGTTTTATGAATACTATAAACATGTGTTTTCACATCATTTAAACAACGATACTAGAAATCTCCAACCAAACGAGCCTTAATCCACTCGTAACAGTTGTTCATTTTAGGGTGTTTAAATACTAAATTTAGATAACTCCTCTTACCAGTTTTCAATCAATGTTACTCAATGACACTTGTAAATATTTTAAAAACTGTAAATCTCACTAATTAGGTTACATGTTATCACTTTAAAAAAAACACACACACACATCAAATACACAACTATGTTTTTTCACTTTTAAAAACACATTTTTTGTATAATGAATACTTTAAATAAGTGTTTTTACGACACTGTTTAACCCATAGTTTTCGAGGTTTTGTACATAACAGATGTGAATAGTGATTCAAAATAGTAAGTTAGGAACGGTTTGATAGATTTAAGAAAAGTAACATCTCGAGTTTTAGAAACTCGAGATCCATATTAGAACTCGAGTCCAAAAGACTCGCTTTGCAAGTGTGAAAATGCCATATAGATCTCGAGTCTTTAAGACTCGAGTTTTATACAAAAAAAATTTCACCTATAGTGGCGTTTTTAAGCCTTACAGTGACATTTTAAAGCCCTATAGCGGCGTTTTTCTGCAAAAAATTTTTATAAGTACCAGGTTTAAGGAGCCCTATAGTGGCGTTTTTAAACCCTATAGCGACGTTTTAAAACCCTATAGCAGCGTTTTTCTGCAATTTATGAAAATCGAGTCTTTAAAACTCGATTTTCACATCGATTTTTTTTCTCCCTTTAAACCAATCCTCTTACAAATCGAGACTTAAAAACTCGAGTTTTATCTTAGAACTCGAGTTTTAGACACTCGAGATGCTAGTTTTCAACATTGTTTTAAAACGTGACAACTAACTATATTTTTTAATATTTATTGTTATTTAGAAAAAAAAATTCCACAGTTTTCGCACTATTTTGAACGAATATTATCAAACACTTCTGTCAAACAGGCCATATGCAGTAAACTAAAAATACGGCAGGCCGATTACTATGAGTACTGTAGTAATGTTGATGCAAAAAAGAGCATCTTCTCTAAATTGAATCACCTAAAGCAAACCCATTAAAACCAGAAGAACAAGGTTCAATATTCAACCACTGCAAATCAAATCAAATGGGGACTCTCACTCCATTCCCAAACCCCATCACTCCTTCCCAAACTCGCATAGGTTGGATCGGCATAGGCGTAATGGGCGCTGCCATGGCCTCTCGCCTCCTCTCTGCCGGTTACTCACTCTCCTTCTACGCTCGCACCCCTTCCAAACCTTCATCCCTCTCTCTCCAATCCCAAGGCGCTGTTCTCGTCTCTTCCCCACGCGACCTCGCTCGTTCCTGCGATGTTATCTTCACCATGCTCGGACACCCACCAGATGTTCGACAAATTGTACTCGACTCGGATGGCCTACTCTCCGGCCTAAATCCAAACTCTGTCATTGTTGACACTACCAGCAGTCACCCTGCACTCGCACGCGAAATTTTCTCCGCTGCACGCAAGATAGATTGCTGGGCTGTCGACGCCCCGGTTTCCGGGGGCGACATTGGTGCTAGAGATGGGAAATTGGCTATACTCGCTGGTGGTGATGGTGAAGTTGTGAAGTGGCTGACACCCTTGTCTGATATTTTAGGGAAGGTCACGTATATGGGTCAAGCGGGTTGCGGCCAGAGTTGTAAGATAGGGAATCAGATTGTTGTGGGAGCGAATTTGTTGGGGCTGAGTGAAGGGTTGGTGTTTGCGGAGAAGGCGGGTTTGGATGTTGGGCAGCTCTTTGAGGCGGTGAGGAGTGGGGCAGCAGGGTCGATGGTGATGGAGTTGTTTGGGGAGAGGATGATAGGGAGGGACTTTAGGCCTGGTGGGTTTGCAGAATATCATGTGAAGGATCTGGGGATGGGTGTGGATGTTGTGGAGCAAGATGATGATGAGAAGGTTGTGGTTTTACCTGGGGCTGCATTGTGTAAGCAGTTGTTTTCTGGGATGGTGGCTAATGGGGATGGGAAGCTTGGCACTCAGGGCTTGATCACTGTTATACAGAGACTCAATGGCAAGTGAGAGCTTAAACAATTTCCAATTTTCGCAATAATGTTTGGGGTTTATGCATGGTTTTTCATGAAAGTTAAGGCAATGTGTAGAGCATAAAGTATGTAATGCAATGGGCATACATGGCATAATTCTTTTATGTCTGTGAGATCCATACAGCATGCGAGAATGACGTTTTATGTGTTTATTACATAAGGTATCGCCTCGAGTGAGATTGAGGTGGAATGGTGTGAAGTGGTAGGAATTTGTTCTTGGTTCATTTTGCTTGGCTAGTTCTGTATTTGTCCAAGATGTTTGGTGATTATAATTAGTGAATGTTGGTCTGCATTCTGTTCTGCTCTGCAATGGGTTTCTTAAGAGTTGTTTCTTTGGAGATGAAAATTAATGAAAGACGATTGTAAAAGACCTCAATGCGTGTAATTTGGAAAATTAGCGGTTTTTTTTTTTTTTTTTCTTGATAATAAAGTAAGGACAAAACTTAGGTACAATACCTTAGGTGCTGTTCCTTAGGTTCTCCATTTAAGATTTAGCCATGTGGCTACTTAATTAAAAAATACACTTTCATCCCATGAGGAAAAATCCACATGGCAGAATCTTAAAAAGGGTACCTAAGGAACAGCACCTAAGTACTGTACCTAAGTCTTGCTCATAAAGTAAATCGGTTTGCAAGAGCAGAAGAATATGTACTAATGTTCTTTTGGGAAAATGTATGATAAAAGTAAAACACCTAACGAGACAAAAGTCAAAGGTGAGTCTTGTATGTGGACGTTTGAATCCGAAATAAGATCTCAAGTTGACATCTTGATACACTAAATTTCCATAATGATAAATAGATTCAACGGTGAGTCTCCCTCAAGTTGACATCTTGATACACTAATTTTCCATAATGATAAATAGATTCAACGGGAAGAGCTGTTTCTTTCATGCTTGATTTTTTCTGGGGGGGGTGTGGTGTGGGGGGGTTTCCATTCAGTTATAATCGTGAATTAATGAAAACATGCTTTCACAATTTTTAACTAAAATTCAGCTAACATGGCATTGTGTATCCCGCACTACGTGTGACTATCATATACTGTAATATCATAACTGAAATTTAGCTGGAAGACTGCACTTTGTGCTGGCTGTAGCTAAGCATCAACTCAAATTTAATACCTTTCTCTTTATAGGCCTTGTGAGTAATATTTTCATATCTCATGCTTTAGTAGAGTCTTGCACTTTGAAGTGAACATATAGCTTCAAATAAAATGAATGGCAAACAAGAATTAGCCATTTAATTAAGACAATTTCAATCAACATTCTAAATTGTATTAATTGAAAATAATATCATTAGTAAAATAATCATCCATGAGTATGTAATTATCACCAAATTTCAGAAACAAGGATGCTGATTTCTGCATACAATACATGGAAAATTAGTCTTCTACGCACATTGCCTTACAAACACATTCCAACCCACAGAGTTCACTTTCATGCATAAACAATTTTCACTTGACATACTTGGTAAACCAATTTAACATGTCCAATTGGGCCTCTTCAGCACTCTTGACGGCTGACTCATCCTCAAGATTGTACCTCACTGACCATCCATGAGCCACACCAGGGAATATTTTCACAAAGCTATCAAACTGTAAGATATACATAATAGGAGGTTAAATAAAAGCAACTGAATTATTGTTAATTTTGACATGCAAAGCAGAAAAATCACTCCATGTTTGTTGTTGGAAGAAGAAATAACATATTTAATAAAAGTAGCCAGAATATTTACATGCCCCAATACTGGAACTTCAAAGAGATTATGCTCTCTTATTGAGAGAAATTTTTTCTGACCATAATTATATGTCTTGAAATTCCAGGATTATTACCCAGGCTTCATTAAATGCTGTAAATATTCTATGATGGCAAATTTAATTCAACAAATGTTTTAAATTGGAACATAACATTCACATCTATAAAATTTAATATAATGATGAGAGAATCAAGGAAAGACTTTTTCTTAGGTCTTACCTCAGATTTTTCTGACAACTTCTTTCCAAACTCTTTCAATTGTTCAGGTGGGGAAGTATGGTCAATCTCAGCTCCCAATATAGCAATAGGAACCTTAACATCTGAAAAAAATGAACCTTAACATCTCAGACAACATGCAATCAGTAGCATTAATTAGCATGAGCTTGAAAAGTGGGAGACTAACCATCAATTTCATCTTCCGTGATCTTTCCAGGATGTAACACGACAGCAGCCTGAATGTCAGTAGAACTTGCTAATTTCGCCACTACCTTCCCTGGTAAATATGAAGGGAAGCTAGATCTTAGTAGCTGAAGCACTCTAGGTTTTCTATGCAAAAACTAATTTCAAATCACTCAAGCATGAAGTCATACAACGAATTTAAAATTGAAAGCAAATAACTTACCTCCCCAGCAAAAACCTGCAGCCCCTATGGCAGAAACTCCTCTACTCTTCAGAGCCGTAAGCACAGGTTTGGCATCTTCGTATCCTTTATCCTAGAAGGAAAATGTATTCAAATTCAGCTCAAAGCAATTAGAAATGTTCAAGTCATACATAATAGATAATAAGCCATTTTATCTCAATCAACTAAGGCCGTGAACAAAACAGGCATAAATGTTCAATTTGGACATCAAAGGCAAATCAATATGTGCCCTGTTTGATTTCTTGATTCCTGCACAATTTGTCATATGCCCATCCATAGATTGCAACTGAGAAGCAAGAAACTAACCGTGTTGTGAGTTTTTCGCCATGAGTCTCGATCAAATGTAGGGTCATTAAAATTAATAATAGGGTCCCCATAAAAAAAATCAGGAACTACCACCAAATATCCAGCTGACGCAACTTTGTCCGCAAGTTTCCTTCACAGCAAGACATTGCATAATATTAATTTCATACTAGCGAACAACATTTACTTCCACCAATTCAAACTATAGAGGACAACTGGATTTCATTTGGCTTGAGCTTAGATAATTTATGGTTGAATATATCATTAGCATGTGAAAGACTACTAGGTGGTATGAGAAAAATCATTTATATGGGAAGAGAAGAAGAAAAGTATGTATCCTGTACTTAGTTTATTGTTTCAGATTTGTGACCTGGAAATTTTATATATAGAATGCACATGCACAAGAAGAACAAATAACAATTAGAAACAAGTTTGCTTTACAAGCTCTTAAAATCAGTATGGGGGGGAAACTACCAAAAAGAAAAAGAAAAAGAAAAAAACCCTTATTATTTGCCTGTAAAACACGGAGACCCACTAAACTTTAAAATGTAACACATAACACCCCTGTAGTCATGTTTTAGTTGGAACTGTTACATCTTCCTTTACTATTGATGGTAAATAACACATGCCTCACACATGCATTTACACAATTCAAAACAAAGACTAAAAAGACATGAATATTTCCCACCTCTTTCCGATGGCTATGAACTATAATGGCTAAAATTGAGCCATTTAAGCCTTTATAACTGTTGGAAACTTTTCTCTGTTTTAACCTTCTAGGGTGTACAAGTGTCCATGTAAGGCAAACACTATCAACAATAACGAAAAATGTTATGGTTAAAAGAAAACCATGACCACAAGGTGGTTGTGTCACAATTCAAAGTTTGTTTTTATTTTTTATTTTTTATTTTTAAATAATTTTCCCTTATAGATATTTGCTACTTCATTTTTCTTATTCTTCTTTGAAATCAGAGACATAAAGTTTATGAGCTTATCATTGTATTCATATTTCTTGTTTCATGATTCTCATAAAATCAATCAGTGAAATTCTCAATTCTCCACTCACACTTAGATCCGTTTTATGCACAGTAATAAAATAATACATTTCTTTTGCTAACTCACATTATTTGATTAGCTAAAATTTTCATTCCTCCAAAGGCTTTGAAATATATTTAAAATGATGTCAAAATAATATAGCCATGATAGGCCTGGTGTTGCTCCATATTAAGGGTTGCTTGTTTATCATCATCCTTTGAATGACTTTTTAAAGGCAGAGAAGCCAAATTGTAAAATAATGGCATTCATGAAGTTAACAACACATTTAGTTATGTGAAAATTTTCAAATTACTAATGTTGGGTCTTGTTTGGTCCAGACCCATAAGAGCTTATTCACTTATTCATGCCCCAAGCCATCAGGCGTTTTATAAAACTAAGTGGCGGGAACTTCCAGCACACAGAGCAACAGACACACACAAATGCACAAACAAATAGATAGTGAGATATACACGAGGCTAAGAGAACACACAAGTGAAAGAGATAAGGGTTTGGGTGTGAGTTTTCTTTCCCCCTACCATGGCCATTAAAAACTATTGAAAGCAAGTGTCTGAAAGGTGTTTGGGGTCTCATGGTTGTGTAACCTCAAGTTGTGTGATAAAACTTGAGTAGAAAACCATTGTAACTTGTTGTCTATAATAATTTGTTCGGTGTGCAACCCATGGATGTAGGCTTAGTGTAAACCAAGTAAATCTTGTGTGTGCATTGTGTATGCCTTCTATGCGTTTGATAATTTGTCTCTTATATTCGATATTGCATATATAGCCAGCTTAGCCTTGGTATTTGTCGTGGCCAATTTCCAATACCTCTGTGTTGGTAAATTTAGAATTTTTTTTTTTATAAGATAATTTTATTGAAAAGAGACTGCTTCATGCAAAATGACATAAATCAGCCTAAGAATTGCAAACAAAAACAGAAAATTTAGACTTGCTTGTCAATCTTGGTGGAGACTTTGCTCTCACCAAGAAGTGGGTAGTTTTTCCCAACAACTAGTACATGTATTGTGAAGAAATCCTTAATCCTAGAGAACGAAAGATTTATAAGCTCAGCTAGCCATACTTTCAAAACCAATCTTATGCTTCTGTGCTTTTCCTTTAATTATCTAATTTACTAATGTTGTCACAAAATTCTATCCTCTTATTTTGAGTGACAGTTTTCTTCTAAAATGGAAGCAAGCAGCAAAATATGTAACTAGTTGTTGCCTCTATATACCGCAATTGAATTTGAACCATTTAGTAAGTTGCAAAACACCTGATCCAGTAAAACAAAGAAATCATCGTACCTTAAATTGGGTGCTTCATACCCTGCAAAACATCACCAGATGATACAAAAATTAAATTGTAGCTCCAAGGAACATTATCAAATTTATGTATTACATAAAAATCAAATTCCACATTCACACACATGTATATAAGTGAAAGTTGTGAAATTATAAATTGACCAACAACAAAATCATTCAAACCCAGATGACAAAAAATTGTTTTTTTTTTCCTCTAAATGCTTTATTATCAAAACCCACATCTCTAACTTTTTGAATTATAGATTCAAGAATACAACATTTACATACATGTTATAGTGAAGAAGGAAACACAAGTAAGATGGGGTGGTACCAAAAACATCGGAAATGAGAAGGATGGCAAGCTTGGAATCTGGAGAGCCAGTGATATAGGTTTGAAGGCCTCCAAATTCTTGGACTGTCCCTGCTCCACAGGTTGAGCTCAGAGTTGGTGGGTTCTCAAAGCACTGAGAGCTTGACATCTTTACAATTTTGAGTGGCAGTGTTGAAGTGTGAAAGTCAGGACTGAGGAGAAAAGTGGAGGGAACCTCAGGTCTTATAGAGAAGACAGACAGCGTCACTGCTTACGTACGTGTAAGGGTAAAAAATAGATATGCTTGACAATTCTAGTAACAGGCTGTTTACCGGAAATATCTTTACGCGGTAGATTATACCAGATGATCTGTCACTTTTATATTAACCCATTATTTTTTTTTTATCGGTTATTTTCATTTTATCATATTAGAGTTGTGTTAAAGTTATGGAACAAAATAATATAGTCTTAGTTTCTTTTCATGTTTGACATGTCTGGAAACACAAGCAAAAATAACATTAGTTTGGAATTTAGTGTTTAGTACAAATGAGATAGTGTCTAAGTGGATTGCAGTTGATCCACAATAACCAAATTCATATAACTATTTTTTTTTTTTTGACTTTAATTTTGAGTTTTAAATAATGAATTGAGTTATTAAAACTTAATAGAGTTTTAATGGTTATCTTGACAAATTCTTCATTTTCGGCATCTTTTTAAATAGGTTGAAATGAGTCTTGGTCGTGTCAGCTCTATACATGTTTATTAAAAATGTTGAAATAAGTTTGTTTGTATCAACCCAACATGACCTATGTGTTACGTGCGTTAAATGGATCGTGTATTTAAACTAGTGGTTGATAGATTTTGACATGATTATTAAATATGTCGCATTAAGATTGACCCATGTAATTTAATACTCATGTCTAGATACGAACATGATCCACTACCATTAAATGAGTGAAGGCAACTTAGGTCATCTCTCCAAAATAGCAATTCATTATTCCAGCCATGATATACTAATATTCCTTCTCTCCCGGTCACATCATTATGTTACTTTTTTGTTTTACTTTTGTTTTTGCTTTAATAGATAAAATAAACTTCACGACATCCATTCTATAATAATTGATTTTTTTTTATTATTAAATCAAGATAATAATTGGTTTTTTTTTTAATGTATAAAGGATTTGAACTTAGAAAGAGATCTTATTGATCGAAAATGAATCATTATTTTGAAAGTGTCATTTTCTAGTCAATTTTATAATAATTGATTCATTCTTTATCATTGGGCAAAGGTACAAATTAGTTCTTACCAAAAAAAAAAAAAGGTTTTTGTGTATAAAGGATTTGAACCTAGAAAGAGACATTACTAATTGAAAATGAATCATTATTTTGAAACCGCCATTTTTTTATTTAATACTATCCCATCAAATCAAGAAAACACCTCGAAAAACCGGCTACTTGACTACTTCCCTGCTCTTACACACACACACACACAGATTTTTCAAATTTCTACTATCAGAAATTTTAAATATTAGCACAATGCACATAGATCAGGCTTGTGCTGGCTGTAGCATGAGCTTATGTTACTGCGATTTAAACATCAAACAAGAGTGTGAACGGTCCAAATTAACAATCCTCTAAGCATCAACTCAAATTCAATAATAGTTTATACTCAACTGGAGTTGAATAAAGTCTTTGATAGTTGAATAAGAGATCTGGAGTTCAATCTCTGCCTATATAAAAAACGGATTGATATCTTGGTCTGATAATAAAAAACTATTATTAGGAGCGAACGTCATGGGTTGAAACTATCTTAAAAAAAAAAAAAAAAACTTATATTCACAATGCACTTTTTATGTCTATTTTAGAATATATTTGCTGGGAAAAATTCTATATAAGTGGGAATAAATTTCAACAAGCATAGCGGAAGTACAACCACACAGAAACACAAAAATTTACGTGGAAATCCTTTCTCTTTGAAATGAAAAAATCACACAAACTCCAAGTAATTTCATTAAATTAAATAGAAATTACAACATTTAAAGATACAACCTGAGCAAAGAAAAAGAAACTTTCTTTTTCTTTTCACTCACTGCTCTTCCTCACTGCATATCTCTCACAATTTTCTCTTGCTTTCTATATTTTTCTCCTCTTTTGATTGCTCTCACTCACATAGTTCTTCAAGATTGCACTGTCCTCAGTCTCATTTTCTGGGACTTCCCCTTTTACTCACTGGCTGAATGGCCTTTCCTTTTATTTTGTATTTTCCTTCTTTTCTTCCTTTCACACTCTTGACATCAATTCACAATAATTGCAACCCACTAGCCTTGACTTTGCTTCAGCCAATTTCTTTTTTCTGCCGCCCTCCCTTTTAGTAGCCTTAATGCATCAGCCCCTTTCTTTTCTCTTTTTCCTCCTCAGCATGTCCAACACACCTAAGCCGACCAACTCAATGAGTCATGCTGACTTTTGTAAATGATGAAGTCTGTTTGGTGTTGTTTAAACAACAATTTTCGTTGTTTAAACACCACGAGTCCACAACACATATTTCTACAATATTTTTTCGCCCATATATATTTCCATGACACTTAAATAATATTATTAGAAATCTTTTACCAAACTGCTGTAAGAGACACGAAAGACAAGCTCATTAATTAAATGAGCATGTCCATTACAAGTGGGCTGGCCTGGCAGTGCACCCAACAATATTGTGATTCTTCGTATGACATATTTATAGAGAAACTCTAATCTCATGTAGATCACCATTAAAGCAGATTTTTTTCCTGGAAATGTCCGGTTAGAGAGGGTATGATAAATAATATTACAAAGTCTCATACTTTTAACAGAAGATATCCTGCTCAAGTGAAGATATAGCCTAATGGACAAAAAGAGAATTGAACTCTTAATTCAGACAATTTTAATTAATATTCTAAATGGTGCTAGTACAAAATAATATCATAATTAAAATAATCAGCCATAAGTAATTATTACCAAATTTCTGAAACAAGGGTGCTAATCTCTTTTTTCGATAATTCAATTATTGCAACAAGTGAAAGATCAGGATTCAAATCTTGGTTCTTTTCACTAGAAAGACCAAACAATACTACTAAAGTACAAGCTTTTAGGCGAAACAAAGACGCTAATTTCTGCATACAATACATAGATAATTACCCGTCTTCTAGCCACATTACCTTACGTTATTTCAACCCTCACATTTCTCTTTCATGTATAAACAAATTTTCACTTGACATACTTGGTAAACCAGTTTAACATGTCCAAATGGGCCTCTTCAGCACTCTTGATGGCTGACTCATCCTCAACATTGTACCTCACTGTCCATCCATGAGCCACACCGGGATATATCTTCAAAAAGCTATCGAACTGAAAGATATACATAGTAGGAGGTTAAAAAAGGCAGCTGAATTATTGTTAATTTTGATATGCAAAGCAGAAAAACCACTCTTCTTTGTTATAGGAAAAAGAAATTATAACTTTTATCCTGAAGATTTACTATGCTGGAAGAGATTATGCTCTCTTATCAAGAGTTGTGTTTATGACCATGAATTTCTAGTCATGAAAGAAATTCCAGTATTTTTACCCAGGCTTTATTAAGTGCTGGAAATATTCTATGATGGCAAATTACTTAAAAAAAGAAAAAAAAAAAGAAGGCTTAAATTGGAACAAAACATTAACATTTATAAAATTCAAAATCATGAATAGAGAATCAATGAATGACTTTTTCTTAGGACATACCTCAGATTTTTCTGACAACTTCTTTCCAAACTGTTTCAATCGTTCAGGTGGGGAAGAATGGTCGATCTCAGCTCCCAATATTGAAATAGGAATCTTAACATCTGAAACAATGAACCTGAACATCTGAGACAACATGCAACCTGTAACATATATTTAGCATGAGCTTGACAAATGGAAGACTTACTATTGATTTCATCTTCTGTGATCCGTCCAGGATGCAACAAGACCGCAGCCTGAAGGTCAGTAGAACTTGCTAATTTGACCAATACCATTGCTGAAACACATGCACGCAAGCTAGATATTAGCAACTGAAGCACTCCAGGTTTACTATGCCAAGAAATTTTCAAAAAATTCAAGCATTAAGTTCCTCATCAAAGTTGAAATTGAAATCAAATCACTTACCACCCCAACAAAAACCTGCAGCCCCTATGGCAGAGAATCCTTTACTCTTCAAAGCTTCAATCACAGGTTTGGCATGTTCAAATCCTTTTTCCTAGAAAGGAATATTTATTCAAATTAAGCTCAAAGCAGTCAGAATTAGGTTAGTTCAAGTCATACATTACAGATAAAAAGCATTCAATTTCAACTTTGGTAATAAATAAAAAAATGCATAGACGTGTAATAGTATGTCAATTAGGACATCAAACACAATTTGATATGTGCCCTGCTTATTTTCTTGATCCTTGCACAATTTTTCATATCCCATCCTGAAGATCGCAACTGAGAAGCAAGAAACTAACTGTGTTGTGAGCTTTCATCCAGGTGTCTCGATCAAATTTAGGGTCAAACCAATCAATGACAGGATCACCATGGAAAAAATCAGGAACTACTACAAAGAAGCCAGCTGCTGCAACCTTGTCAGCTAGTTTCCTTCACATAGAGGAAATGCATATTATTAATATCATATAGCTAGGAATAACTGATAGTTGAATACAATAACATCTAGTTTTATCTAGAACACAAGAGTAAATTTGGTTAGTGAATAAGAAAATTGATGGAACACAAATAGCTCTAAGACATGGTTGATGGCAGTTTGGATTTATGTGCTTAATAAAAGCTAAAATATGATAAATCATAGTATGTGAAAAACATTCGCTTCCACTAATTCAAACTGAGGACCGGATATTATTTGGCTCAAGTTTAGATAATTTATTGCAAATATATATCATTAACATGTGAAGGACTAAAAAGTAGTATGAGAAAAATCAAATAAATGGTGAGGACAGAAGAAAATAAAGAAGAAGAAAACATTATAAACCCTGGACTAAGTATAGCGTTTCAGACTTGTAATCAAAACACTTCATATTTAGGATGAACTTATCAAAACACTACATATTTAGGATGCATATACATTCAACAATTAGAAACAAGTTCACTTTACAAGCCCTTAAAATCTATAATGTGGAAAATGCAGAAAACCTCCTTGCGGTTTGCCTATAAAACACAAAGACCTTATGAACTTTTAAGTCTAACACACAAATCCATGTAATCGTGCTTTAGTGATAATCATGAAATTTTCCATTACTATTGATGGTAAATAATATTTGTACCTCACGTGAGCATTTATACACTTTGAAATAAAGGGCAAAAGAGGAGAGTTATTTCTGTTACTATCTCCAGCCTCTTTCCAAAAGTTATAATTTCCATGAAATTTAAAGAACTTTAGGCTCCTTTGGCCCTTGGATTGCCTGGTTGTGTTCCATTAGCTAACTAAACATGCCAAAATTTAGGCCAATTACATGTAAATGGCCCAATTTTGGCTTCTATAGCTGTTGGAAAGAGGCATGAAATGTTCCTGTCTCTTCAGTACTCTGTTTCATATGCATATATAATTTCCCGTGCAGGGCACATGTATTATTTACCATTAATAATAATGATAAATTAAAACAGTTATACCTAAAACATGACTTCAAGGATATTATGGGTCACATCACACATGTCAAAATTCAGTTATCATGTCTTACGGGCAAACCACATGAATCCCATTATGGATACTTGCTATTTCATTTTCCTTATTTTCCTTCTTGGAAATCAGAGTTTGAAAGTTTATAAGCTAACCATTGAATTCACTTTCCTTGATATCATCATTTTCATAATATTCATCAGCCACATTCTTCACTCAAACTAAAAATTTCAATCCTTCCACAAGCTTCGTGTTTCCCACATTCTTGGACTTGATATCACTTATTTTTTCTTTTCTTTTTTCTTTATTTTTTTCAAATTCATTAACAATGATGTTAAGGATTGCATGTTATTATCATTATCCTGCGTGGCTGCATCACATCCTTTAAATGACTTTCTTAGGCAGATGAACAAAATTGTTGGATAATGGTATTTGTGAAGTTAACAATACATGTATTGGCAGAAATCCAGGAATCTAGGCTGGTCACAATTACTCGGTGTTACCAAATCTGGTCCTAATAAACCACCATTAGTTGGAGCCTCCTAAGGAAGCAATTCCAAAATAACCTCTAAGTAATTACTCAAATGATACCAAAGTTGGTCCTAGTCAACCACCTTTACTACTGGAAAATTCTAAGGGAGCAATCACATAATACTTTCTAAGAATCACTCTTTGTAAAATCGATTTTGAATTTAAATTCTTTTTGTATGGAGAATATGTTGTATTATAAAAGGAGACGTAACCTTACTATACTAGCCGAATGAACAAGATACAGTTTCTACTTTCTACTCTCCAGATATTCTCTCTACTGTTTGATTTCTTTGAACATGGACTAGTTTTGTGAAAATTAAGAAGAGAAAACTCTCCATTCTTCCTTTTCATGGATCATAGCTGCACAAAAAATGAATTTCCTTCATCCCTAAATTCCTTAATCCAATAGAAGGCAAGATTTTATCTAGGAGAATCACTCTTAATAAATTTGGTTTTGAAATTTGAGATTCTTTTTGTATAGAGATTATGTTGTGTTATAAAAGGAGATGTAACCTTACTATACCAGCTTTCTAATCTCCAAATATTCTCTCTACTGTTTGATTTCTTTCTACATGTACTAGTTTTGTGAAGATTAAGAAAAGAAGGATCATAGCTGCACAAAAAGCGGATTTCCTTCAAAATCCTTAATCCTAGAGAAGGCAAGATTTATCTCTAAGAGAACCAAGGGAAAAAAAAATAGCAGCTCAGCTAGCCGTCCTTTAAAAATCATTTCTATCACCTATGTTGTTTTTCTTTTGCTTTAATGATCCAATGTAACTATTGAATGTTGTCACATAACTCTATCCTCTTAGTTTGAGTGACAGTTTTCTTTTATATGTAAATAGTTGCCTCTATATAGCGCAATTGAAATATTTGATCCAGTAAAATAAAGAAATCATCATACCTGAAATTTGGTGCTTCATAACCTGCAAAACACCACAAGATGATACATAAAAAAATGAATTATAGCTCCAAGGAACATGATCAAATTTATGTCTAATAAAGATAGATCATATTCCTTATTTGTAATGCTATACCTTATCTCCAAGAAAACTGAAGAACCCCACCCCCCCTCTTCCAGACACACACACACACAACAACAACAACAACAACAACAACAAAAGGCAAGCCTTAGGTCTCAAATTTTGTTGGGGTTGACTATTGATTATCAACTACTAATCATGGTCAATCACATATTCTTTCTTATCGTTTTATTCTATTCAAAGTCATATTCTTTGTTACTTCATCAACAACGATATCATTCAAACCCAGGTGGCCAATTTTTTTTTTTTTAAATGTTTATTAGGATTTATAATCGCTTTGCAAGGAAAGCTTCCACAAAACTAATCAAAACCCAGGTCCAAAACTTTTGAATTAGAGATTCAAGGATGCAATCATGTACATAAACATCAAGTATGTAAAACACATAAAGAAACAAAGGAACCCAAGTAAGAGAAAAGAAGATAGGTACCAAAACCATCGGAAAGAAGAAGGATGGCAAGCTTAGAATGAGGAGAGCCAGTGACATAAGTTTGAAGGCCTCCAAACTCTTGGACTGTCCCTGCTCCACAGGTTGAGCTCAAGGTTGGTGCGTTCTCAAAGCACTGAGAGCTCGACATTTTGGTTACAACTGTGATCAGTGGCTGAGTCTGAGCTGCAGTGTCAAAAGTGTTGAAGATTTGGAAGGAAAAGTGGAGGGAAGCTGAGGTTTTATAGAGAAGAAGACATGAATGGAGTAAACGTCACTACTTACGTCAAAGGACGCTTCGGCTTGGTCCGTCTCATCCCTCCAAAAATAACAATCTGTTATTTCTGCTTATCAAAAGCAAACAATTTATTATTCCAAGCGTAATATACTACTAGCAGAGTCCGTCCTCCTTTACAGATCAAAACATTTTTTTTTCTTGCTAGTGTGACAGGTTGGCAGTAGAATGTTAAAAAATGATATCAATCGTAACTCGTAAGTCTATATAAAAACTAATAGTTCATCGAAAAATATAAAAACTAATAAAATTTTACCAATTCAATAGTGAAAAAATTTATCATTTTTTTGTTTGTTGCGTATATATCATTACTTTAAGTACCCGTTTGGATTCAGATGAAAGCCATGTTTTGCGTATTGTGTTTTACACTTTTTCTTTTTCTTTTTCTTTTTTTCCTGCACGCATTTCTACTTTAGGGGACAAGAGCACTGTTCACATATTGTTGAGCACTATTTAGCATTGTTCACAGGTTAAAAAAAATTAAAAATTGGTCCTACGGTATTATTCACACATTTAAAAATTATTTTGTTATAGTGTTTTCAATTTTCAATTTCAGTAAAAATAAGATGTATCCAGACGAACCCTAAATCAAACTTGAAAATAAGAGATGAACCGGGATGAATATAGGTGACAAATCTTTGACCTAATCAATATTGCCAATATTATTGAAAATTTTAAGAGATAACTTGAAAAGAAGGGATTAACCAAGACAAATATAGGTGACAAGTTGAAATTGCCGATATTATTGAGAATCTTAAGATAGATAGATAGATATATATATATATATATATATATATATATATATATATATATTAAAATTAATTATATCAATCTTTTTTTATAAAAAAATTATTTATAGTAGTATGTTAGTCAATAACTTTTTATTGAATGTGTATTATGAAAAATCTACTATTAAATTGTTTACATTTCAAGATAATAAGATATTAATAATTATCTCATCTATAAATTGTTTATATTTCAATTTTTTTGTTTTCTTAAAATTTATACATAAATTATGAGTTTATGGACTAAGTAGTACATACCATCTTATTAAGGCCACTACCTCAAAAAAAAAAAAAAAAAAAAATCTTATTAAGACCAATTTTAGTTTGCATATTAAAAAAGTGAGAACTTAAGATTAACAATGAAAATTTTAAAATATTGATTAAATAAAAAGTTATTAACAAAAATTTATATGGGTAGCAGTGAATATAATTAAAAAATTCATAATTGCCACAATAACTTCTATTCTAAGAATTTCCTCAAAAAAAAAAAAAAAACTTCTATTTTAAGAAAGCATTAACTTTAATGAACAAAAAAAAGAGGTATTCTTCCACAAGTAAAAGAATTGTGTCACATTTATATATAAGGTGATTAGTTTTTTATTATATATTAAATGAAAATTATTCATTAATAACAATTAAATATTAGAATGAGTATTATCTCAAAAAAAAAAAAATATATATATATATATATATATATATTAGAATGAGTATTATTATTTTATTTGAAAAAAAAATCCCACTTCCCAAGTATGTTAGTCGGTTTATTACTAAATTTACATTTGACGTGAATAACGTGATCAGGAGATTCGCCTGGGACTTGGAAGGGTACAAGTATGAGTGTTATCCGGTTAATAATCCATTTTAGAAAATTTTTTATACTACTTTTGTGAGAAATGAAAAAAGTTATCAAAGCATTAAATTTTTTTTTTTTCCCACAAAAACTTTCTTTAAATGGATTTTTAGTCAATACCTTAAGGGCATTCTTTAGCACTTTTCTTCTTTTTAATCTTTCTTTTTTTTTTTCTTTTTTTTTTTTTTTTTTTTTTTTTTGAAGAGAGATCCCTAAGGTTTAGCTAATAAATGATGCTAGACTACAAGTAATGATAAAATGGTCACTTTTAATCTTATAGACGTTGTGGTTAAACTAAAAATTAATACACCATCATTTTGTAAGGATTAAAACTAGTTACTTTGAATTTGTTAGATAATAAATACTAAAATTGATTGTTTTAATTTTTTTAATAAGAAGTTAAAGTGATTACTTTAGTTTGATGACTAAAAATGATCAACTTAAAATTTTAAAAACTAAAATTACTCGTGAACTAATTTAAGAACCACTCATGTATTTTAACATTTCTGCATTCTATTAAAAGATGGAAAATGACCTTAATGTATTAAATTTTGTATTGTGTAGACTATGTCACTATAGTGAAAGTCGAAGAGTTAAATTACCACGCATTCATCACCCTACCCGTTAACTTCGCAATCATGATAACACCACCCACTTCTCTCCATTTGTAACTTTTCATTGCTGCTATCCTAAAAGGATTGAGATCTAGGTATTGTACCTGATGCAATAACTATCAACAATTAAGATTGAAAGTTGAAAAAAGTAATTTTCAATCTTAACTATTGAATAAAAAAGTAAAAAAGCTAAATTTAAAGGTAAAAATGGTAAAACCATATAAGGTGTTTGTGAGTGGGGGAGGGGATAGGGTATTGCATCCGATCCTAATCCGTCCTAAAAATGTATGGTACAATTCCTACATTTATTATATTATATTTTATTATCTGATTAAGTAACTACATTTTTCAATTTGAGAATCTTAAATATAATGTTTATTTTTTTGTTGTCCCTAGAAGTACAAACCACCCTTTAAAAAATAAAAAATAAAAAAATAAAAAACTAATAGCCTAGGAAGGAAGATTTGAATCTGTATTATCCTAATTAAGAGGAACAAATTATGTCATTGAGTTACAAACAGGGACGGAACCAGGATTCATACCTTGGGTGGGGGGCAAAGCTTAAAATCGAAAAAAAATTTATGAAAATAAAAACTAACATCTATTTCATATTCAACAAAAGACTACATACAAAATAAGTATTTCTTAAACATTTCATATTATAAAACACATCAACAAAGTATAACATACAAAATAAGTGTTTCTTATTTTGTGCACGATTTTTATTTGGTCAATATTTATTTTCTTATTTCGTTTTTGTAGTTAAAGGGGCATGAATTTTATTTATTTATTTTCTTGTAGGTCAATATCTAAATATTTTAGAGGAGGAGAGACAAATATATATATATATATATATATATATATATATATATATATATATATATATTTAAGGGCAAATCTTATTTTTTTTTATACTAGTTTTTTTTTTTTAAATTTTTGGCTTCGTCCCTGGTTACAAAGATCTTGATACAAATCATTATTTTTAAACAAGTAATTTTAAGAACACAACCATTGACATGTTTTGTTAGGAATAGAGTAACATTATTTTCATATGGGTTTATTACTTATACCACATTGACAATACAACAATCACAAAAAGTGATATTATTAGCAAAAAAAGTTTAAACATATTTTGTTTTTTAGTTGAATTCTTTGCAAGCCTCCGTTTCGACGACTGCCAACTGGCCCACCATTTTTGTAAAATTGTAAGAATGCAAAGTGTAGAGTAAAGGAGACCAATTTATTTGGGGTAGTACTATCTAGTATATATATAATACTTTCATAATAAATTTTAGTTAGAATTTTGTTATTTGTTATAATTTAATTCCACAATTAACGGTATTTTTTTACCCACTAATAATAATCTGATACCTAAGATTTGTCGTAAAAATAAAATGTAATAAAAATGTATAGATGTAATATCTCTCATATATTTCACTCTTTGTTTTCAGACATCCATTTGTTTTGGTCACAAGAGCTAGAAATTAAGATCATGGGCCTAATACCACCGCACACCCTTAGTGCGATGATCACTTTACAAGTATAGCTTGTGAGGGTGTGGGGAGTAAGGGCCGATGTTCAAATCTTTAGGAAAGAGTTTCACATACATATACACTTAGATTAAGTTAAAGTAAATCTGGTAAAAAAAAAAAAAAAAAAAAACTAATGGAGCTCAAAATTTTGTTTGGGAATTTTATAAAGGCATTTTGTAATAAAAGTTGCTAAACCTAAAACAAAAACTCTGAAACCTAAACCCAAACCTTAAAACCCTGTTTCTTTGAAACACAAAACCCTGAGTGCCATTGCACACACACATACACATACACACGGTTGGAATTTGAAGCTTAGCAATGGAGGTGGTGGAAGGAGAAGAGCAAAGAGAGACAAGCAATAAGGTGATGTGTCTTTTGACGGACCCAGAAGGAACTCCTCTAGGAGTTCCCATGTACCTTCCCCAAATCGCTGGGCCTCAACAGCTTCAGCAAATGGTCAATCAGCTTCTCAACAATGTAAGTTTTTCTTTTTGCTTTTTGGCTTCTGGGTTTTGTTTATTAGTTGCGGTGGCCTGTTGGGTTGTTTAGAAATTGTGAGAAGAGAAAGCTGAACTGTTAAATGAATTGAGCTTTCTCTGTTCAACTTGTCAAGTTCGAATTGGGTTTAGTTAGTTCAATTGGTAAAGTTTGTTGTCATTGAATAAGGGACCTCAAATAGGCCTGCATAAAAAAATAAAAAAAAAAACCAATTGGCCCTGAAATTGCTTCGTTTACTATGTAGTATCTGTATATAAAAAAAAAAGAAGTCAAGTTTGAATCTTTTGGCCCTGAAAATTCTTAGTTTAGTTGTTGAGAAATTGTAGGAGGATAAAGAAGAAGACTTGAAAAGTTTTGCATTGAATTGGTTGAGTTTCTAGGAAAGCATTATAAGGAAGATGGAAAATTCAGCCACATGGGCTTGTGGATAGTGGAAATTATGAGTCTTTGAATTTAGGAAGTAGAGGGACTAAAACTGCCAGGGCTATGGTCCCAGAATTATGTAATATGGTAGCAAGGACGGTAAATTGATCAACTTATTAGAAATGGTGGCCTTAGTAATTGAAAAATGTTGAGAGGCTGCGTTTGTGTTTCTATGAATTAAATAACAATGAGTGTCTATATTTTTGGCTTGGTTCAGGAGGAGAAGTTGCCCTATTCTTTCTATATATCAGATAAGGAGCTTGTTGTGCCTCTTGGCACTTACTTAGAGAAAAACAAAGGTTAGTCAAATGAGACTGGCAGTAGAAGTGTCACGCTTTAGCTGTTGCAATTGGATTCTAGTTATTGCTCTTGTTTTTTGACTGAGGCATTTAAAGGATGATTTATGAGGCTTTGCTATTGTTTGTTTACTTGATAACAAATTTGCAGTTTCTGTGGAGAAGGCACTCTCAATAGTTTATCAACCACAAGCTGTTTTCCGAATTCGTCCGGTTAATCGTTGTTCAGCAACAATTTCTGGTATGATATTTTGAATTTTTTTGCATTACCATTTTACATGAACATTATAACTACAAGACGACATGAACTCTTTTACCTTTTTTATATAATTGGTTGCTTTGTATTTATCAAAAAATAATTGGTTGCTTTGTGATACTTTATTATGAGTGGACTACTGCTAGTTTTCATTGGTCTAGAGACCATCATTGTGCTACTTAAATGCTATTCCATTGCAGTAGTTTTGTGGTTTTTGTGTTTGTAGTATGGTATATACAAGTTATTTTGAATAGGAATACTTTTCAAGGATGGGTGTTTGGTAGCGTATTTTAAACAATAGTTTTCAGAGTTTAAACAATATTACACGCATTTTCATATACTTTTTCACCAACACGTATTTCTAAAAAATACAAACAACGTTACTAGAACAACATTACCAAATGGCCCCTTGTCTTGACAACTCTTGTTACTGATAAGACCTGCTAAGTATTTTTTAATTGTTCTTTTTATAATAGTTAATAAATTCATATACAATGGCAAGTACATATGACTGAATGGTTTTACATGTACTTCTTAAAAAAAAAATCTTGTATGCCCTGCCCTCCCGATGTACTTTAATTATATTATCTATAAAGGATTACACCAGTCTAATTTTAATTGATTGATACAATCTAACGTTTTCCCTTTTTCAATTAGTTTCACCCCCTTTTTCTTGTCTGATGTTAATCCTGGATTCCAAACTGATCTAAATTCAGCTAATGAATTCAATTTGTATGGTTAACCGTTTTCTTGGATTTACTCATATGCAATTTCTTTATCAGCATGTAGTTTAGTATCATTTCATTGGTTTTCTTAAATCTGTATTTGTCACTGCAGGCCACACTGAAGCTGTACTTTCAGTTGCCTTTAGTCCTGATGGGCAACGTTTGGCAAGTGGTTCTGGTGATACCACAGTCAGAATTTGGGATCTTAATACCCAGACACCGCTATTCACATGTACAGGTTTGAAATCTAGAAGACTCGTCTCACATTGATATTCATGTGTAACCACTTGAAGAAAATGTAGTGGAAAAAAGGAAACAGAATAAAATTAAAAACTTAACTTATATGACGCACAGAACTTTTAAGTAATCATGCAATTGTGTGTGTATGTGTGTGTGTGTGCGCTTTTTTTTTTCCCTCAAGGACATGTCCTATAAATCTCAAAATTTTGACATTGCCCTCATATTGAATTTTTGTGCCCACTATAACATGCTGCATATTAAATGAGAATAACATGCTTTGATCCTTTTTTTTTTTTTTTTTTTTTTTTCCTGTTAATATTTTATAAAACTGGGATAGCACTTAATTTAATTTTCTAGTAGATGGCCAATCATTGCCCTTCCTCTATCCATTGTATTAACAATCATGAGCCTTCTCCTTTTATACAGGACACAAGAACTGGGTTCTTTGTATTGCATGGTCTCCGGATGGTAAGCATCTTGTTAGTGGCAGCAAGGCTGGAGAACTTCTATGCTGGGACCCTGAGACAGGGAAGCCATCGGGCAATCCACTTACCGTAAAGTCTTTTACTTGACAAAATGTTGGTTCATTGTATAAATTTTGATTGTTCACAGAATGTAATGATTGATGCTAGTGCTAGAAATTTTCTTTATTAATATTATTTTCAAATAGTGGGCTTACCAATACATTTTCTGGACATTAACATTTGGAATCTGCTATTAATTAGGGTCACAAGAAATGGATTACTGGTATCTCTTGGGAACCGGCCCACCTGAATGCTCCATGTCGTCGATTTGTAAGTGCTAGTAAAGATGGTGATGCACGCATATGGGACATCGTTACTAAGAAATGTGTTATTTGTCTTAGTGGCCACACACTTGCAATAACTTGTGTAAAATGGGGTGGAGATGGAGTTATCTATACTGGGTACCCTTTTTTCTCAAGTTCTTATAATTATGTTGCAATGTTTATCGGTGAAGTTCTATATCTTTACAAAAATCTTAATAGTTACAAACATATACCCGGACTTCTTTTCCTATTTAATGTTTTCTGTAAATGTAGATTCAGTTGATCAATGACTTTTGTCTTACTAGAACATTTATTGATTTTTATAAGTGCTTCAATGTCTTTTCAACCTTTGAACGGCATGGCTGCTCTGCCATTTATTTTTGGTTGGGCATTTCTCACAACTTTAACTGATTTGTGAATCCTTTCTAAATTTGTAATAACATGTTCAAGATTGCACTGCATATGAGTAAAGCTATATGGGGGTTTAAGCAAGTCCCTACCAACCCCCCCCCCCCCCCCCCCCCTCTCCCTCCTTCTCTTCCCTTAAAGTAAATTTGCCAACTTTGGCTTACAAATTGGGAGTGGAATGCCCAGGCTATGCAATGTAATGAGATTTGTTAAGATGAGTACATATCTTAATTTATGATGTGATTTGCTCATTTGTAAATTGGCTCAATGTGTCAGACAGATGCCAGTTCCTATTATAAAATACAAATAAAAATGTGTGTATATGTATGTATGTATGTGTGTGTGTGTGTGTGTGTGGAGGGGGGGTGGGGTGGGGGTATATATTTTAGTCTTCTTCTTATGAAAGAAGAAAAAACTTCAAGAGCAGGAAAAATGATCTGGAAGGCACAAGCAACCAATATAAATACAACTAGAGGATGCAGATGATATTTTCTTAATTTTATTTATTTATAAAGATTTATTTAGAGCCTTTCATAAAGAATGGTGAAGTTGTCTCTTGATGAAGCAAAAGAGACAGTTTTTGGAGAATTGAAAATTTCATGATAAAGATGATTGAGTTACATTTTAAAAACTCAAGAAAGAAGTTATGGAACTTCCTTTTTGAGGAGATGGCCATATTTGTAATTTTGAATAAACACAAATTACTGCTTACTTATAGAAAACCAGAATCAAGTATTAATAAGCTTTACTAGTCTAATAGCCTCCATCCAAGCTTCAGTGTGCTCTGGATTTCTTTTTTTTCATTTTTTTTGATAAGTAGTGTTCTCTGGATTTCTAACCATATCTTCATCTCAATTGATGCAGCTCCCAGGACTGTACTATCAAAGTTTGGGAAACTTCACAAGGGAAGCTGATTCGTGAATTAAAGGTAGTGATAACTCTTTTAGAGTCATTTTCCTAATAGTTCATGTCCTTTACTTGTCTGTAAATGTTCTTATGATGTCATTATTTATCACCTTCCATGTCTTCCTCTGTTGGAACTAGTCTGCTGTAATTTTATTTCATCAGTAATAGTGTTTTTGTCCATTTTTGTTGTTGTCCATAAAATTTATGATGATAGTTTATTAAAAGCTTTTTGTTACTTTTTTTATTGGAAGTTACACGTGCACCATTGAGTTTTGTACCCATGACCTCACCCTTCACCCATTATTAAATATTTTTTTATTTGTAAGTGCCATTTTGTTTATGTTACTTGAAGGCCTTCAAACAAAACCTTTATCTTGGAAAGTGTCCTCTTCGCATCTCTGCCTTCTTATGTCAATGATAGGAAAAAAAGACTTATTGTATCAATGTGCTTCTGTTTTTTATTTTTCCTCAAATCAAATGTTCTTTTTAGATTGTTTCCAAATCCTTTAAATTCACTTAGCTAATTTCTTAAGATCTTAGTATGACTGGATGATTGTAATGTGCAAAATCTTGATTGATCTCCTTATTTTTAGATTGTAATATTTGAAGATGTCTTTGAATACCTTTATGTTTCTTGGTTTCTTAATGTATTAGTACCTATCCCAAAAAAGAGGATCTTATATTTGTTTTACATGTATCTCGCTTTATTTTATCTAATACTTGAAATGAACATGTTCAAGGATATTTGACCTTTTGGCTAAGATCAAGTATGGTGCTAATTCTTACTTGGGTTTTCAAGAATTCATATTTTTCATGTTACACACGTTTCTTCTATCTATCAGAAACATATTAAGACATTCAATTTAATTGAATGACCAAAAGCCCCAGTAGTGGGTTACCCTCCACCAGTACTGTAAACCACTGTATTTTTTTTTTTTATTGGATATAATTTGATAATTATAACAATGAGGGAGAGAGAATTTAAATCCCAAACGCCTTCATTGGAAACACTAGGAGGTGCCAGTTGAGCTAGAAGGCTCTTGGCTTGTACACCACTGTTAAGCATGAATAAATGCGTTCTCTTGTGATATTTATAATGCCTATCAAATTTTAGGTTATGTTCTGATTGTACAACAGAAGTCAATGTGTTTCCTAATTTCCTTGGGCTTTATTGCAGCATTTCCTTTTCTTCTCTTAGGATACATCAAAAAAATAAATTTGAAAAATTTGTTTAACTATTTGATATGTGTTGTGATGATTTTTTTTGTTGTTGTTGGCTGCTTCTGAAATTAAATCATTTGCTTCGGTTGTGCCATATATTATTATCCAACTCGTATTGCCATTCTTCTGCTGTTGTCATTAGTGTTCCTATCTATTATTATTAGTCTTATTTGGGGAGTCAATGATATTGAATCCCAATGGTTGATGTCATTTATTAATTTCCTCTACTTTCTACTTTTTCTCAAACTTTTCTTTATATAGAATAATGAGTATTTGTTTCAGGGCCATGGGCATTGGGTCAACTCGCTTGCATTGAGCACTGAATATGTTCTTCGCACTGGGGCTTTTGATCATACAGGCAAGCAATATTCATCTCCTGAGGAAATGAAGAAGGTAAATATTTTTTGTTTGCTTTGAATGTTGTATTCATCATAACATTTCATTCTCTCCTTGTTGGAGACGTAATAAGATTGGAAAATGAAACTTCTTTGAGGAAGAATTTGCACCAGATAAGGGATATTGCAAGCACCTGTAAAGTCTTGCTGTTAATCATTTGCAGTCTGCCTTTCAGAATCTTAAGGAATAAGGTCTTTTTTAGGGGTTCTTGTTTGAGTTTTCCTGCAATCATGTTAAATTTGTATTATGTAGCTTTTTCTTTTTGATTTTTGTCTTAAATAATTTGGGGAGGACTGGAGGCTTGTTGTTTTATGCAACGTTACTTAAGTTTGATTCTCTAGGTTACGTTCATTTTTATGAGCACATGCTTCATGCAGCCATAGGTTATTGGTCATGTTGAGCCCAGGCTTCAAGCCAATTTTTTTTAATCTTCCTCCATCTTCCTTAATATGGAACTAATTGCATTTCACTCTATTAATAAATAATAGGTTGCTTTGGAAAGGTATAACAAAATGAAAGGCAATGCCCCTGAAAGATTGGTTTCCGGATCAGATGATTTTACTATGTTCCTTTGGGAACCTTTTGTCAGCAAACACCCAAAAACACGAATGACAGGTCATCAACAGGTACAAATATTTCATAATCAATTATCTGTCTTCAATTGCCATTTAAATTGTTTTTCATTCTTGGGAGTGCGAGATTACTTTGTTTCCCTAGCTTTTCATCTTTTCTATTTGAGTGATTTTGATTGAAAATAAGAGAAGTGGGACTCTCTTTTTGGCATGGATGAAACTCCATTTGTACTTGTTTCGTATTACTCACAAGAATATGCATCAATAATTGTTTACTAAAACTAACAAGATCATAGTCCTTGGCAAGATTCAAGTCTTATCCTTATGACTGCCGCCATTTAAGAAGCCCTGAAAATAACGTTTGAGATCCATACTAATAACTATGGAAAGAACAGAGAGACATTCCTTTTGACTCTCTTGCCCCTTTCTACCGTAGTTATCTTTAAGTATCATGTCATCCTGCTTTGCAGAATTGAAATTATTAAAGATAGTTTGGGTTTAGTACCTGGAAGCATAGGGTTGATGATTTTCTTAAGCAGTTAAATTTCAACTTCCTTTTTTCGTTTCCCCTTTACAGCCAGATTATTTGAACGTATCTGAATCTTCATGACTATGCCTGTTTTGAAACCTTCAGTTATTTATTTTCCTGTGAAGTGTGAATGGTACCCTAGTTGTTGCTGGAGCTGCTGTATAGATTCCAAATCTTCTTATCCGTATATAGAACTCTTAACATATATAATTGCACAAATCTATTCTTCTAGTTTACTAATTTAAGTTTGTACTTGTCTCTCTCTAACAGCTAGTAAATCATGTTTATTTTTCACCTGATGGGCAATGGGTGGCAAGTGCCTCATTTGATAAGTCTGTCAAGTTATGGAATGGTGCTACTGGGAAATTTGTTGCTGCTTTTCGGGGCCATGTTGGGCCTGTTTATCAGATCAGGTTTGTACTGTTTCTGTGATTATAATCATCCACTTGTCTTGGAGCTAATGTTTATGTTGCATGTTGCCCAACAGCTGGTCCGCAGACAGTAGGCTTCTTTTGAGTGGCAGCAAGGACTCCACACTGAAGGTAACTTAGAATAACTATTACCTTTTCTTCTTATTTATAGTTTCTAAAATGATTGAGAGCCTTTGCTTTCACATATTACTGTAAACTCAATTCAGATTTTAGGCATTTTAAAACAAGAATAGACTAGAAAATAATTAATTGTCAAAAAATGATGCCATAAAATGTGTATAATGCCATCTCTTTACAATTAAAAGATCTTATGCACAAAATGGAAAAGACTCATAACAAATGCTATCCGCCATTCTAATTAATTTCGCTACATTGCTTCTGATGGAGAGTTTCTAATCATGAACGTTATCTTCTATCCATATGAATAAATAAGTACCCTCCCCATGCTTTAATCCTACTTACAAATTCTCAGCTTTGATATTGTCTCTTTGCCATGTGCAAGGTGGTGACTTGAGCAATGATGGAATTGATATCTATTATGAATTAATTAATTTTCAAATTTTGACCACAAATTATATTTGTTTAGACCCTTTAAATTAAAGCATCTACATCTAGATGTCTTACTATAGTTGTTACATGCTGGACCTTGATTGATTTGATGGTCATGTGTTTGCTGAGGATGGGCATATCCAATGTCCTTTTGTTGAAATTTGTTAAAATCATCTAGGTTTGGGATATCCGGACACAGAAGTTGAAACAAGACCTTCCAGGCCACGAGGATGAGGTATGTTCTGCATCCAAATTAAGATCTTTTATTTTTTATTTTTTGTTTTGATAATTGATTTTGGATTTTATTATATCATTTGGAAAGGTCTATGCTGTTGATTGGAGTCCGGATGGTGAGAAGGTGGCGTCGGGTGGCAAAGATAGAGTATTGAAGTTGTGGATGGGTTAGATAACTTAGGGGCGAATACACGATTGAAATGTCAAAAAACATGGTCATTCTGCAGCTTCTACCATCTGGAACTATTGACTCTAATGTCAAGATGCAAGTATATGTTGAGTGATATGCACTGGGATCGAGAAATGAAGAATCAGGATTATGGTTTAGGAACAAGATGTTCAACTTCTAGGTTGAGATACTCCCTTCCCCCCCTTCTCTTTTCTGTTTTGGAGTTGTAGATACACTGGAAAAATGTTGTGCTGTAAAGCATCACTTTCCTCTTCTGAATATAGCAATTACTCTTTTAGTTGAAAGCATTGCACCTTGTTGCGCCAATGTGTTACAGATATTATTAATTCTATAAATTCATTGCTATTATCAGTAATCTCATTAATCATATCAACTTCATAAACAAAGTTTGTTGAAACCAAATTTACTTCAGTTAGTGTTTAAATCCAAAGATTTCATGTTTACCATTTTGAATAAGATGTTATCATTAGTTTTACTCTCTCTCTCTCTCTCTCTCTCTCTCTCTATATATATATATATATATATATATATATATATATGCTATTATTTAAAATATTTTATCACAAAAATTATTTAGATTATTTTTTCTTTGAAATTCATGGTTTAACATGAAAGTATGACCATGGTAGTCCGGATTGTCTCCGCCAGGATTGTTTTGTCTGCTTAGGATGGCTTTGCATCACCACGAAGCTATAGAGAAACTCAACTCATTATAATTATTTCATTCTAAAATTCAATATCCCAGAAGTTTACTGGAGCTATGCTTAACACCTTCCAACCCATTCAAGGTATTGGCTAGGATCATAGGAATGGGATTTGCATGACAGATATTTTGAACATGTACCAATGCCATGCCTATAGTCTACCTCATACAGATTTCTTACAAAAGTAGCCTACCAAGATAAACAGAGGGCATGAAGGTAATGGATTTTAGGGTTTACGGCTTTTAGGAACACATCAACTAAGAAAGCTCTAATCATGTCATTAATACAATCCCATAAAAAAATCCCCAATCAAAATAAAAATCAAACTTGTTCAAAACTCAAATAAAGCACAAAATCTAGTTAATATCTGGCGTCTGCACCAGTGTACAAACCAATTTTCACTTAACATACTTGGTAAACCAATTTAACATGTCCAAATGAGACTCTTCAGCACTTTTTACGGCTGACTCATCATCAGCATTGTACTTTACTGTCCATCCATGAGCCACACCGGGGAATATTTTCACATAGCTGTCAAACTGAAAGATAAAAATAGTATGAGGGTTAAAAAAAATGCAACTAAATTATCAATAAGTAGAAACTGCAAATCACTTCATTTTTGTTATGGGAAGAAGAAATAGTATCTTTCACAAAAATAACTAGAAATTTTACTCAAATTGCTCTAATTGTAATACCCCACGTACTTTTATTTGAGGTTATTATTATATTTTCTTTTAAAAGACAATTGATGGGTCATAGGTATTCTTTTATTAGTAATTGTAGCCCGCTAAACCACTAAGCCCACATCTCTAATACCAACTACAGGGTAGAGGAAGAGACAGTCAGAATTTTCATAGAAAGGGTTTTGTCAGAGAGGTTAAGAGGTTTTCCTTGGAGTTAGAACACATACAATTGAAGAGGCAATCAGATTTTTAAAGGTATGATTTTCTCACCGTTAGAAACAAGAATTAAGGAGTTTGGATTTTATTATAAAAGAAGCTTTAGTGATGTGTAGATTGTTGAATTGGTAATTTCTTAGATTGTGGTTTTACACGGTTTCAATTATTCAGGAATATTAGATTTGCCACTGTTCGGACCCTTGAGCAAAAGCCGAAATTATTGAAATCATGTATCAAGATTGTGTCACTTTTGTAGGGTATAGGAACTTTTGGGGCTGCTGCAACTTTAATTCTAATTTGCTGGAGAAATTTGCACCGACCCCACCCTTATGTCACTTGTTATCTCTCATTTTTGTCAAGGACGTAGTCTTCTTATTGTAGCTTTAATGATCTGCTACCTAGGTGTTGACTAAGTCCAAACAAAGTGATATCTTAAGGTCCAACATGTCTACTATTCTTAAAGGGTCAATGTCAGATTGTTTCTTTTATCCAAATTGTAATATTGTGGTATTAAATCTATTAGGGTCAATGAAATTAAGTCCTTGAACAAAGTCATAATAGATTTGGCCCACAGTTTTTCTTTGGGGTTATATATTTAAATCCTATAGTATTAGTTGCTGCCTATGAGATTTGATAAATTCAAGGAAACAGATTTTTTTTTGGGTAGAGATGCTTTGCATTAGTGCTATCATTTAGTTCAGCAAAGTATTTTACTAGCGAGTCAGTTTGTATAGTTTAGTAAAATTTATATTTTATGGAGGATATTAAGTAATTTCCATGATTGATTCTAAGTCCTATCTAAGAGTATTTTGAGACCTATTTGGAGGGTGTTTCAGCTGGACTTTCAGAGTGATTCAAGTGCTGTAAATAATTATGCATAATGTGCACAAGTTTTGTCCATTAGGTTCTTAGAAGTTTTCAAAAGTTTTGCATTTCAAACTTATATTTTCTAAAGATTGTTAAAAGTATTTTTGTATCATTGAAAGAGAAATTTCGACTATTAAATAATGTTTTAAGGAGATACTTTTTATTTTAAATAAGTTTTGAATGGCCAAATCTCACTTAAAAGATGATTTTTAAACTAATCTATTTTCCGCAAATAATTGAGTTTCAATGTAAGATTTCTAAAAAGGTTCTTGTTCTTCAAATTTGTTAAAACCAAGTGATTTCAAGGTCATATTCCTATTTTCCAAATGGTATTTAAAATGTTTCTTTTAGCAAAATTTAATTTTCAAATTTACTCAAGAATTGTAATTTATTCATATAAACTCCTCAGTCTCTATTCGTTCCCCAAGAGAGTCAAGCATCCTTTGATTTATATTCTGTTCAATATTGTGATCTTTGATATGCCTCTATATTTGAAAATAAATTGTTAATATAAAGTAAATTACTATATTTTGTATAAACTTTGCTTTGTGATATGTGACTTAAAATTAGTGTTTTTAGAATTGATCAGATATATCAAATATGTGTGTAAATCCGCTCACAGGATTATATGTGAGAATATGTGATGTGTATATGTGCTCTGATCAATTATCTGTATGTGTTTTCGAATAACTTTAAGATTTGAATATATATATATATATATATATGTGTGTGTGTTCAGTGGTTCCTTATATGTTTGGAAAACTACATCGAATATTTTGAGTTAAATTGTGAAATCAAACTCGTGCCTTGCTTGACTCTATTCTGTTGTATATTGTGTATAATTGCTTACTGGATGTGTGGCTCACCCCATCAATTACCATTTTCGGATTAAAGTTTAGTTGGGGAACATAACCTTTGGATTACTTCGTAAGGTGCAAGGTAGAACGTGGGAGCTGTAGGCAACGTTAGTATTACTTGAAGCCTTAAAGGATTTTAGTTACCCTTAATTTGTAATTCATGTTTTTGTTATGGTGGAGATTAACTTCCCATTTGTGGTGTTTAGATTTTGTAAGAAATTTTTTTAAAAGTACTGTTTCTTTGGAGTATTGAATTATTTTGGATTAATTATGCTTAGTTAGTCATGTATCTAAATTCATGTTCTATGGATTTGGGTCGTGACACTAATGCTGGAAGAGATTATGCTCTCTCATCTTGAAAGACATGACTAAGAGCATTTTACCCAGGCTTCATTTAATTAGAGAAATCTTCTATGATGGAAAATTACTTAAAATTTATTTAAAATTGGAACAGAATGTTTACAGTTATTAAAATTAAAAATCATGATGAGAAAATCCAAGAATGGCCTTTCTTAAGGACTCACCTCAGATTTTGCTGATACCTTCTCTCCAAACTGTTTCAATTTTTCCGGTGGGGACCATTGGTCAAACTCAGCTCCCAGTATAGCAATATGAATCTTAACATCTGAAACAGTGAACTTTAACATCTGAGACAACATGTAATATGTAATAGTTATTTAGCATGAGTTTGAAAAATGTGAGACTTGCCATCGACTTCATCTTCTGTGATTGAACCAGGATGCAAAACGACTGCAGCGTGAAGGTCAGTAGAACTTGCTAATTTCATTAAGACCATCCCTGAAAAAATGCAGGCAAACCAGATGTTGGCAGATAAAGCACTCAAGTTTACTATGCAAAAACCGTGTTCGAAGATTTCAAACATTATGTTCTTTGTCAAAGTTTAAACTGAAAGCAAATCACTTACCTCCCCAGCAAAAAACCTCCAGCACCAATGGCAGAAACCCCTTTACTCTTCAAAGCTGCAATTACAGCTTTGGCATCCTCATATCCTTTATCCTATAAGGAAAATTTATTTAAATTAAGCTATAAGTTGTCAGGAAAAGGAAGTTACAAGTTCTACGAAACAGAACATGCATAAACTTGTGATAGTATGTCAATTTGAACATCAAAGGTAAATCAAAATGGCCCTGCCTGTTTTCTTCATTCTTGCACAATTTTCCATATGCCCATCCCAAAGATTGTAACTGAAAAGCAAGATACTAACCGTGCTGTGAACTTCCAACCATGACTTTACATCAAAGTTAGGGTCATTAAAATCTATAACAGGGTCACCATAGAAAAAATCAGGAACTACCACCAAGAATCCAGATTCTGCATATTTGTCTGCAACTTTCCTTCACAGGGAGACAATACATAATATTAATATCATATAATTAGGAATAACTGAGAATTAAATGCATGAATGTCTAATGCTATCTAGGACAAGAATTGATTTAGCTGGTGAATAAGAACAGTGCCTAGGAACAAAAACAGAAATAAGACGTGGATGCTGGCAGTTAGGTTCAATTCAAGAGCTTAGTAAAAGCTCAAATATGATAAATCATAGTATGTGAAAAACATTTGCTTCCACCAATTCAAACCATGGAGGACTGGATATCATTTGGCTCAAATTTAGATCATTCATTATGATCATATCATTAACATGTGAAGGACTATCAGGTTTTATGAGAAAAATCAAATACATGGTGAGGGAAAAAGAATATAAAGAAGAATAAAAGAACATATCCTACGCCAGGTATAGTGTTTCAAACGTGTGACCTGAACATCTTATACTGATGCTTTGTATATTCAATAATTAGAAATGAGTTCAGTTTACAGGACCTTAAAATTAGTAAAGGGAAACTACCAAAAACAACCTTGTGATATTTGCCACTAAGAGATGCCTGAACTTTGAAATGTCACACATAAACCCCTGTAGTTGTGTAAACTTTATGGGGTGATTTATACCAGTGTACAAGGTTCCCACTTTTGCAGGATCTGTGGGAGGTGATTGATAAGCAAACTTACCCTAAAATTCAATGGCCGTGTTTTACAGGCAAATCACAAGGAATTTTTATAATCTCCCCTCAAAGATACTTGCCATTATCCTTCTAAGAAATTATAGTTTGAAAGTATAAACACTCATCTTTTTATTCACTTTCCTTGAATCATTATTCTCTTAATATTCATCAGCCACATTCTCCACTCAAGCTTAGATCCTTTTTATGCTTAGCAATAAATTAGTACAAATCTTTGTCTAACTCATAGCATTATTGGCTTTAAATTTTCAATACTACCGTAAGCTTCATGTTTACATGTTAAGTTAGCTGGTACTTTCAATACCTATGTTATGCTTCTTGTCTTTTATGTCTTATCAATGTTAGTATTGAATTTTGCCACAAATCCCTATCCTCATAATTTGAATGATTTTTCTCTTTAAAGAACAAAGGCAAGCACCCAAATATGTAATTAATTTCCTCTATATAGCACAATTGAACTCTTCAATTTTAAACGATTTAGCGTTACAATACTTGATCCAGTAAAAGATAGAAATTATTAATTGTACCTTAAATTTGGTGCTTCATACCCTGCAAAGTAAGACATCACAAGAGGATGTAGAAATTAAATTTTAGCTTGAAGGAACATAATCAAATTTATTATGAGTTGTACTATAACCATAAAAACAAACCTAGATGGTTAAAAGATATCTTATTGTTTGTTAGCATTTAGAATCACTTAGCAAGGGTGCACCAAAAAGGGTATGTCTTTAAGTACCTAAATATTTCTCCATATGTGTATACTATGTGGTCTTCTGTTCAACAAACAATTGGTATTTGCATGGAGGAATCTTTTGGGATCTCCATTTCAGATATTGTCTATTTCATCCATATAAAATTTTATATATAGAAATTAAATCTAAACCTTTAAATGAATAAAATAGACAAGGATTGACACAGAGAGATCCTATTTTGCCCAAAGATACTGGTTAGAGGTTTTAAAACCAAGATTTCATGAAACTCGTAAGGCCTTAAGAACCGCTAAACTCTTCTTTTTTTTTTTTTTTTTTTTAAATGATCACTAGACCCACTTCTAAACGTTTTGAATTGGAATCTTGAGATTCAAGAATATTGCAGCATATACATAAATATTATGTAACTATATATAGAGGGAGAAAGAAGATAAATTGTTACCAAAAATATCAGAAAGGAGAATGATGGCAAGCTTAGAATCTAGAGAGCCAGTGATATAAGTTTGAAGGCCTCCAAACTCTTGGACACTCCCTACTCCACAGGTTGAGCTCAGGTTCGGTGGGTTCTCGAAGCACTGAGAGCACGACATCTTATTATTGTGATCAGTGCAGTTTCAAATTGGAGGGAAGCTGAGGTTTTATACACACAGGACCAACTAACTTTAATCTCTCTCCCAAAATAAATAAATATTACGACCATATTGTCTTTTTCCTCGGAGACCAGCATAAATTCCTAGGCGGCTACTTTGTGTCCAAGAGTTCTAAATTAGTTTTTAGTGATAGTCATGTTGGGTTTTTGAGAAATTGGGAGAATAGAAAGCTGAACTGGTCTCTGTTCAACTTGTCAATTTTAAATTAAGTTTTAGGAGAATAGAAAGTTGAACTGGTCTCTGTTCAACTTGTCAATTTTAAATTAAGTTTTAGTGTCATTGAATAAGGGACCACAAATATCAAGTTCGAATCTTTTGGTCCTCAAAATGCTTTGTTTACTATGCATCTATCACCCCCAAAAAAAAAAAAAAAAATGTCACCAAGTTAGAACTTTTTGGCTCTGAAAGTTCTTAGTTTAGTTGTTGAGAAATTCAGGGAGGATAAAGAAGAAGAATTGAAAAGTTTTGTATTGAATTGGTTGAATTTCTAGGAAAGCATAACATAGAAAATGGAAAATTCAGCCATATGGGTTCTTTTTTCTGTTGAATAAATTTTCTATTTTCATAAATCCTTTGTTTTACATTATTTTAAGTGATAAAAAAAATTCTTCAGAAGTGATTCATTTCAAAATATATAATCTCTAATTAAGTTTTTCTAAGTCCAACCTGAGTACTTGAATATTGTAGTAGTTGTATTTTTCCCTATATTTGACAACTAACCAAATGTAATAGAAATGCTGGCCTTAGTAATTGAAAAATGTTGAGAGGCTGTGATTGTGTTTCTATGAATTAAATAGCAATGAATGTCTATATTTATGGCTCTTTTCAGGAGAAGAAGTTGCCCTTTTCTTTCTATATATCAGATAAGGAACTTGCTGTGCCTCTTGGTACTTGGAGAAAAACAAAGGTTAGTCAAACAAGACTGACGGTATAAGTGTCACGCTTTAGCTGTTGAAATTGGATTTCCGTGATTGCTCTTGTTTTTTGAATGAGGCATTTAAAGGCCGTAGTTGCCCTATTATTTCTATATTTTTATTTTGTTTTGATAATTGATTTTGGATTTATTATATCATATGGAAAGGTCTATGCTGTTGATAGAGTATTGAAGTTGTGGATGGGTTACACAAATTAGGGGCAAATACATGATTGAAATGTCAAACAGCATGGTCATTCTGCAGCTTCTACCATCTGGAACTATTGACTCTAATGTAAAGATGAAAGCATATGTTGAGTGATATGCACTGGAATAGAGAACTGAAGAATCAGGATTAAGGTTTAGGAACAAGATGTTCAATTTTTAGGTTGAGATATTCCCCACCACCCTTGTCTTCTTTTGTTTTGGAGTTGTAGATACACAGGAAAAATGTAGTGCTGCAAAGCATCACTTTTCTCTTCTGAATCTAGCAATTACTACATGAGAGTATGACCATTGTAGCCCGGATTGTCTCCACCAGGATTGTTTGTCTACTTTTATTGACTTAACTGCTTAGGACGGCTTAGCATCCCCACCAAGCTATAGAGAAACTCAACTCATTATTATTACTCTTCTTAAATTCAATATCCCAAAAGTTTACTGGAGCCATCCTTAACACCATCGAACCCATTCAAGTTATTGGCTAGGATAATAGGAATGGCATTTGCATGAAAGATTGACAGATATTTTGAACATGTACCAATGCCATGTCTAATGGATTTTAGGGTTTAGGACTTTTAGGAACACATCAACAAGGAAAGCTATAATCATGTCATCGATACAATCCCAAAAAAAAACCCCCAATAAAAATAAAAATCAACTTATTCATAACTCAAATAAAGCACAAAATCTAGTTCAAATTGGTACAATATCTGGTGTTTGCACCAGTGTACAAACCAATTTTCACTTAACATACTTGGTAAACCAATTTAACATGTCCAAATGAGACTCTTCAGCACTTTTTACAGCTGACTCATCATCAGCCTTGTACCTTACTGTCCATCCATGAGCCACACCAGGGAATATTTTCACAAAGCTATCGATCTGAAAGATATAAATAATAGAAGGTTGAAAAAAAAGGGCCACATAAGTTTTAACACGCAAAGCAGAAACTGAAAATCACTTCATTTTCGTAATGGGCAGAAGAAGTAGCTTTTTCATAAAAATAACTAGAAATTTTACTCTACTTGCGCTAATACTGGAAGAGATTATGCTCTCTCATCTTGAAAGGCATGAAATTCAAGCATTTTACCCAGGCTTCACTAAATGCGGGAAATCTTCTATGATGGAAATTTACTTAAAATGTTTATAATTGGAACAAAATTTTTACAGTTATTAAACTAAAAATTGTGATGAGAGAATTTAAGGTTGACCTTTCATTTGGACTCACCTCAGATTTTGCTGACAACTTCTCTCCAAACTGTTTCAAGTGTTCTGATGGGAAAATATGGTCATTCTCTGCTCCCAATATAGCAATAGGAACTTTCACATCTGAAACAATGAATTTTAACATCTGAGACACCATGCAATCTGTATCAAAAATTTAGCATGAGTGTGAGAAATGGGATACTTGCCATTGATTTGATCTTCTGTGATCGGACCAGGATGTAAAATGACTGCAGCGTGAAGGTCAGTAGAACTTGCTAATTTCAATAACACCATCCCTGAAAAATATGCATGCAAGCTAGATATGTTAGCAGATAGAGCACTTACGTTTACCATGCAAAAACCATTTTCAAAGATTTCAAGCATTAAGTTTCTTGTCAAAGTTGAATTGAAAGCAAACCACTTACCTCCCCAGCAAAAACCTGCCGCTCCAATGGCTGAAACCCCTTTACTTTTTAGAGCTGCAATCACAGCTTTGGCATCCTCATATCCTTTATCCTAGAAAAAAAATGTGTTCAAATAAGCTCTAAGTGTTCAGGAACAGAAGTTTTAAGTCATACAAAACAAATGATAAGTCATTCTATTTCAACTTAGGTACCAAACAAAACATGCATAAACATGTAATAGTATGTCAATTCGGACATCAAAGGCAAATTAAAATGGCCCCCTGCTTGTTTTCTTGATTCCTGCACAATTTTTCATATGCCAATCCCAAAGATTGTAACTAAAAAGCAAGATACTAACCGTGTTGTGAACTTTTAACCATGAGTTTACATCAAAGTTAGGGTCCTTAGGATCAATAACTGGATCACCATAGAAAAAATCAGGAACTACCACCAAGAATCCAGCTCCTGCAATTTTGTCTGCAAGTTTCCTTCACAGGGAGACAATGCATAATATTAATATTATATAATTGGGAATAACTGAGAATTAAATGCATGAATGTCTACTACTATCTAGAACAAGAATTGATTTAGCTGGTGAATAAGATGAGTGACTAGGAACAAAAACAGATCTAAGACATGGATGATGGCAGTTAGGTTCAATTCAAGAGCTTAGTAGAAGATCAAATATGATAAATCATGGTATGTGAAAAAGATTTGCTTCCACCAATTCAAACCACCGAGGACTGGATATCATTTCATTTGGCTCATGAAGGACTACCAGGTGGTATGAGAAAAATCAAATACACAGTGAGGGAAAAAGAATATAAAGAAGAAAAAAAGAACATATCCTACGCTAAGTATAGTGTTTCAGACTTGTGACCTGAACATCTTATACTGATGCTATGTATAATTAATATTTAGAAACAGGTCAGTTTACAAGCCCTTAAAATTAGTAAAGGGAAACTACCAAGAAAAACCTTTTGATATTTGCCTCTGAAACACAAAGACACTTGAGCTCCGAAATGTTACACATAACCCCCTGTAGTTGTGTAAAATTTATGAGGTGATTTATACCATGTACAAAGTTTCCACTTTTGTAAAGTCTATAAGAGGTGATTGGTAAGCAACCTTACCCCCAAAATTCAATGGCCGTGTTTTACAGGCATCTTACATGGAATTCTTTTATAATCTCCCCTCATAGATACTTGTCACTTTCATTTTTCTTATCCTTCTAAGAAATTATAATCTAAAAGTATAAAAACTTGTCTTTTTATTCACTTTCCTTGAAATCATTATTCTCGTAATATTCGTCAGCCGCATTCTCCACTCAAGCTTATATCCTTTTTATGCTTAGCAATAAACTAGTACAGATCTTTTGCTAATTCATAGCATTATTGGCTTTAAATTTTCAATACAACCACAGGCTTTGTGTTGACATGCTAAGTTAGCTGGTCCTTTCAATATCTATCTTATGTTACTCTTCTTTTATGTCTTAATTCTCAATATTAGTATTGAATTTTGTCAAAAATCCCTATCCTCTTAATTTGAATGATAATTCTCTTTAAAGAACAAAGGCAAGCACCCAAATATGTAATTAATTGCCTCCATACAGCACAATTGAACTCTTCAATTTTAAGCAACATAGCAAGTTACAATACTTGATCCAGTAAAAGAAAGAAGTCAATAATAGTACCTTAAATTTGGTGCTTCATACCCTGCAAAGAAAAGCATGACAAGAGGATGCAGAAATTAAATTGTACTCCAAGGAACTTAATCAAATCTATTGCAGGTTGTACAAGAACCATATAAACAGACCCAGATGGTTAAAATATTTCTGATTGTTTGTTAGCAATTAGAATCGTTTAGCAAGAATGCACCCAAAAACTTATCAAACCCACCTCTCTCTCTCTCTCTCTCTCTCTCTCTCTCCAAAGAGGGTATCTCTTTAAGTGCCTAACTATTTCAGGATTCCCCCATTTATGTATACTATGTAGTCTTCCGTTCAACAAACACCAGGTATTTGCATGGAGGAATCTCTTGGGGTCTCCATTTCAAATATTGTCTATTTCATCCATTTCATAGTCCACCTTTCTTTTCATGATCACTAGACTCACTTCTAAACGTTTTGAATTAGAGTCTAGAGATTCAAGAATATTGCAGCATATACATGTATAAATTAAATAGTAAGTAAATATACATACATATAGAGGGAGAAAGAAGATAAATTGGTACCAAAAGCATCAGCAATGAAAATGATGGCAAGCTTAGAATCTGGAGAGCCAGTGATGTAAGTTTGAAGGCCTCCAAACTCTTGGACGGTCCCTGCTCCACAGGTTGAGCTCAGGGTTGGTGGGTTCTGAAAGCACTGAGAGCTTAACATCTTATAATTGTGATCAGTGCAGTTTTAAAAGTGGAGGTGAAGCTGCGGTCTTATACACACAGAATAAACACTGAATAATAATAAAATAATTGAGTTTGAGATTTGAGAAACGTCAGTACTTACGTAACACGACAGGACCAACTAACATTGGTAATCTCTCTCACAAAATAATTTTGGTATTCCGACTAATATCATCTTTTTCCTAGAGCCGCCCTACTTTTGTGTCCAAAGACTTTATCCATTTAGTATGACATGGACAATGTTGTAAAGTTTCGTGCAAAATAGTTTTGGAGAATACTGTGTATGTGATGGGAATCAAGATCAATTGACTGAGAACTTGAACTAGAATTGCATTAAAATTAAGAATCAAAGCTGGAATTACAAAGAAACTTGAGAAACAAGTTTCTGTCTAGGTCTGAAACTAAATTATATTCACATATAAAAATTGATTGTACTCTTACATAACTAGCACATTTATAATCTTTAACTATTAGGAAATAAAGTAGTTAATAGTTATATAAGTCAAAGCTGTAATTAAAGAGGATACATGACAGATATGAGAGTCAAAATAAGGGGCTGTTGGCAGTCCTAAGAGGTCAGAAAGGTTGGCTGGCTGGTTGTCAGTCCTAATGGTAGAGGAGGGGTACATGGCAAATATGAGAAGTCAAAATAAGAGGCTGTTGGCAATCCTAAGAGGTCAGAAAGGTTGGCTGGTTGGTTGTCAGTCCTAAGGATAGAGGGTGGCTGCATCAGTATGTATTATAGTATAATTGTTATAGAATTTTATTGGTAATGAGTTTATCATAAAAAAACAACAATTATAATTGTGCCCCCCCCCCCCCCCCAACACACACACACACACACACACACACACATATATATATATATTATAATTATTCAATTGAGGTAATGAGAAATAATAATATTAAAAAAAAAAACAATTTTGGAGGAATATTATATAATAAAAGTTTATATATAATGTGCGTTTCTTTTTCTCCTTAATTATAAACAAAATGCGCATCCCAAACATCCACAATCAATGACTTAATTTACAAATTCACAAATCCACAATGTCCGACTTTAACATTAAAATCGATATTGTTGTTGTCACTCAATATAAAACATAAGCCCCCTTTTCCTGGTTGTAGTCAACTCATACGGGTTAGGATTAGATGAAACAACAATGTTAGAGATAGGTAGGTGTTGTCAAAAGATTGAAAGTAAATGACATCATTTTAGGTTTATGAATTTTACATGAGATGACATGAATGACTATGGTTAAGTATATATAAAGGGGTAGAAGTGCAATAGGTGAAAATAGTTAATTAAAATGCAAAAAGTTTTGTGTGTATGTGTGAGGGATGATAAGACTTGAAATATTGAACCAAATGAAACAAAAAGTCAATATTTAATTTATTCTTATCTTTGATATGGCACTTGAGAATATTTCAATTCTCTTTACATAAAATGCATCACTTTGCAAAACCTCATGTTTTCCTACATGAGGTCTCAGCTTTTATATATATATACTAGTTTTGAAGCACGTGTTGGCCAGTAAAAAGATTACAATTAAGGTTAGAAATAGAATTTATTTATACTTATTTAATTATTCGATTGCTTAGAAATTATACTATTAAATGTTTCAAAATGTTCAGATATATTATCAAATCTATGATTACTTTCAACATAGACACGAAAACTTCAGCCCTATATTTTTAGCCTACCCATGTAATTAAAAGTGAAGATGGTAATATAACTAAAAAGGCAACATAGCTGGCTGCACAATAAAGTTGAAACGACTTGGCAGCAACACAGAATTAAGAAAAAAAAGACTAAAAAGCCCCCACTTTTTTCTCTAGCTAACATGTACTTAAGAGTGAAGATGGTAATCTATATCTATCTATATATTATTAAAAACTAAAGCGTAGTATTTAATGTTGTCACGCTCTTATTGGGCCACCTCATCCTCAACCTCATACTTTTTATTTAAAATCCTTTTTTCCTTTATGATTTCTCTCTAAAAACTCGAAAATGTGTTAAAAAACAAGAGCTTGTTTAGACCCCCAATTAAAAATTATTGCTAGATTGCTTTTACTCTAATTTATCTAAGTGCGGAATAAGAGTAAATGAAGCGCAATAAACCGATAACTACTCTAATGCATAAACATGAATAACAAACAATAAAAGTAAAGCACAAGAGTAAGGGAAGAGAGATGCAACCATAAGATAACACGCCGGCGAAAAACCTCTCCGCCACCCTCCAAGCAGTAAATCAATCCACTAGACAATAAGCTGGGATACACGAATAGCAAGAGACCCTCCAAGCCTAATCTATCCAATGTACCTAAGCCCTCCAAGCTCCTGCTCCAACAAGGCTTCTTGGAACCGTGTCTTGTCTAACTTTCTGGATCCCGCAATACGCCCGATTGCATTTGCCAAGTCTCACCGACTTCTTTTGGAAAATCCCCAACGTTTCCCAAGCTCCAAAACACTCTCTACACTCTGAATAGGAGTAGGTTGTGTTTGGGTACAAATCTCCTCTCAAGGTATGACAATGGGAGAGGGAAGGAGAAGAGGCTAGAATGATTTCTCACTAAGGATGAATAACTCTCTTTCTAAAAGATGCATGTGTGTATTGTAAAAAACTTATCTAGGGTTTTTCTCTCTGAATGGTCTCCTTTACATTTATGGGTAATGAGAGTATATATAGTATGGGTGAAGGGTAAGAAAGTCACCCTCAAAAATCCTCCAGGCAGAAAGTCTCGCGGGTATTTCGTGGGAAGGCCTTATCCGCAAAATACTTGTGAAATTGAAAGCCTGGCACGACTCTTTAGCTTCCAGTCATGTGCTTCTCACATGCCCTTTTTGCGGGAACCCTTCTTGCGAACTTCTTGCAAGCTAGTCGCAAAATGCACTGATCTTCATTTAAACTCGAGTCTTCACCAACTTAATACAAAACCTAATACAATAAAATCTGACAAAATACAAGGAACAAAATAAAAGTAATTACAACACTTTTTGTCATGGAATAAAGCCAACATAAAACATAGGTGTAAATCACAACTTTACATTCTCTATTATATATATATATAAATTAAATATAGATCACAGGCAAACATGTTGATGCACTCTATTAAGATGACTATTCATCTCCTTATCAACAAAAAAAAAAAAACAGATGACAATTCATCTACTACTAATCTACTACTAATTACTAAATCATCTCAATTGTTATCCAAACAACATGAGTTATTATCTTTAGTTACGACTATTCACATCCTTCTATCTAAAATTGGAATTAGGAAGCAAAACAGTTTCTTTGTAACGTAAATGCAGAGTTAGAGTCTTCGATCCAAATCACCCTTCCACTTTCAATAGCTAATCTAAATCTTATATATTCTACCTGTAAGTTCTCTCTCTCCACTTCAGGTTTTTTTTTTTCCCCTTAAATTTCTGTTGTAGCCAATGCCCAGTGAATATGCAAGGCAAAGGTGTGCAAACTATCAAGAATTCAATTCCACTGTTGATTATTGCTTACAATCCTAGAAGAATTTTTCGATTCTTTATTGAAATTTTGGTAATCAATTTCTTTTACATATCACTCTTGATTTTTGCTTAGGTGTGTTTCATAATGTTGGATTATCACTATATTCATATTGCAACTTCTGATGACTTTTTGAATGGTTAGTATTTTTTTGTTTAACGTTAAGATTAAATGCTAATTTGCTCACAATGTGCATGATGTTATATTTCTAGAAGGTAGCCAACCAATCAATGTAACTCATGTTTTTTTTATTAAATAATTATTCTTTTTTTTTTTTCATTTAGTCACAAGAAAAATTGTTTTTTTACCAACCATTGGCATTGGCACCCCTATCTATGTGTTTAGCAATATTCATGAACTCTTCTCCTGGCTATGTATTTCGACTTTTTTTTTTTTTTTAATAATAATTTTTAAGGGACATTGAAGGAGAATAAAAGTGACTTTTAGAGTCATCTTGGAGTTCCAATCTTTCTAGGTAGACATAAAAGTTTGAACTATTTTATACAAAAATTATTGTGTATATATGTCAATTTTTCTCAACATAAAACTTATCTACTTGGTGTATTTTGTCTATGAAAGCCAAATAGAATCACTTGGTATTTCTTCAATGGTGGAACTGTCTCCCTCTAAAGACTCATATCTTAATGAATTTGACAGCTCTACTTAGTAAGCTTCTATTCTCTCTCTTTCTTGCTCTATTCTCACAATTCAACATTTTATTACAATCACCAAATAAAAAATATCTAGATTGTTATTTTGATTGTTTGGTCTCTTTGTGTTAATGGATTCTTATAATTTTGATAATATTTTATTCATAAGGAAATCGATTAGGGTTTGGAATTATTTTATGTAATGGGATTGTAATTATGGGTTACTTGGATTAAAATAATTCCTTTTGGAATTTTTTCTTGCAATGTGTCTCCAAGTAATTTGATACATGGTTCTCATGCCCAATAAAGATTAAAGTGTTTTTAGTTGTTTGCAATGAAAAAGTATCAATATATTTTTTGGGAGATATTGGTGTAACATTAAAATGGCTTGATTCTTTTAACATTCATTTAGTGATAATCAAACTATAAATTGTTAGATTTTTTTAGAACTCAAAATTTTTATACGTAACTTTTTTTTTTTTTTTTGAGAAACGTTTTATAAGTAACTTATTGTATAGAAAAAAATTTTGGATTTTTTTTTTTAAGTAGTGAAATTGAAGTAAACGTGTTCAATTGACTTTGTTTGTTGTTTGAGGACTTAGAATGTGGTGGAGTTGGGACATATTCCAACTCTATAAATGTGTAATAATCATTCTTTTGATTTATACAAATTTCTATAATTTTGATAATATATATTTTTCACCTCTACGTTTTTTTTTTTTTTTTGGTTACATTCGTTTGTGTGATTATGGTTGGTAATAATTTCTATGCAATACATAGTCTTATTAATTAAATTTCCACTTTAACATTGTCCTATGTTAGTCATTATCCTTTGTAAGTGTGCTATGTTTGGATGATAAGGTGCTAAGGTGCTATGTGTCATATTTGGATTGACATATGACAAATTTCAACAATTAATTTCTCAATAATTGTTGAAATTTGAAAATTTTCTTTACAATTCATAATAATTGTAAGTAAAATAAGAACCAAATGATTATTTTTAGAAACTACTCGTGTTAATATCTTTTCAAAAATATACTTAACTATTCATCTAATTGTTTGAAATTTGTTAAAAGAATCTTAAATTTCTAGAAATTGCATTTGATAATGAAAAAATTCACCGAGATAAAATCTTTAACTAATGAAGGATTAAAATATATTTAAAGTTTCAAGACTTGCATTTCTTAATTTTAGATTGAATGTTTAAGGATTGTGTTCTTTGAAAAGATATGGATAGAAGGTAGGCTTATTAAACTAAATATCTAATAATAAATATTCAAATTATAAACGTGACTATATATTAGATACAAATGTTTGACTATTCAGCCACCCAAATTGATCTCAACTTTTTGTTTTCTTCTTTCTAATTTCAAGTAATTATTAAAATTGAATAGTTCATTATCTTTTTAGTGGATATGATTAAAATTTCAAGCATAATCTCTAGCCCAAAGATGAGTTTTGTGTCTCTTCGTTTATCTATAGTTACAATGTTTCCTCTTTCAAATTTTCAGTTTTTCACAACCGTATCTCTCTCTCACTCACACATCAATCATTTATTTAAGCTTTACAATATATCTACCAATGTACATTCTAGATACAATCACCCATCATTTACAACCAAAAAAATTAGCTCAATACTAATTGTTCTCCACATTTTTCAATCAAGTTTTAGTTTTCACCATTTTGAGAAGACATCGATTGCTTTTGTCAGAGATTTTCAAAGTTAAGTCGGCAATAGGATGACCATTGAGGTGAACAAAATGCACAAATAGAAATGATCTTCTTCTTTTTTTTTTCCCTTTCTTTTTGGTATTCTTATATTTAGTCTATGTGAAGTGATTTTGCCGTTTTCCTTCCCAAATTTTTTAATGATATTGACTTTTGTTACTCTTAATTCACTTAGAATTGGCAACATAATTTTAGTTAATCTTTGTTTTTTTGGTAAGTTTTTACTTTTCTTAATTAATCATCTTTAAGGAAAATATCTAAAAAAGAATAAGAAAAATATAATTTACTCTAGAGTATCATTATGCTATTAATTTTTTTATGTGTAGAGGAACTTGATTAATTCTTTTTGGAATTCCAATTGTTCTTTTGTCTAGCCATCTAGATTAATTTTTAGGGATGCAAATGATAGCCTAGAGGTAAATATAATCTTTGTGGTGTCCCATATTTGCAATTCAAACCCCACCATCCCCCCTCCACCACTATATACCATGAAAAAAAAAAAAAAAAGGTTAGTGTTTGCATTAGTTTGAATAACATTTTATGTCCCATTATTTGCTTAAATCTTTCATATATGCAATGCTTAATTCATTTAACATTTTTGAATCAATCTTTTGTCCCCTCGCCCCCCCCCCCCCCCCACTCCCCCCCTTTTAGTCTCTTTGTGATTTTGAAATTGCACAAATTCTATTACATAGCACCAGATTAAGCTTATGTTGTAACAACAGACACAATGCCTAAGGTGCCCCCACTTTTGACTAATTAAGCATTACACCACATCAACTTCTCAAATAGGGTTAATTTCTATGATGAAGTCATTGGTATTTGTAATGCAAGCCTTAATGGAGCATGAACTTTTAAATTCTATAAGTGTGTACAACATATGGAACATGAAAATGAATTTATCTGTACAAAGTTTTGAATAATAGTTTTTGAATAGTTTTGTATGACTACTCTATAATTGTTGTAGTTTAAATATGTCAATTTCACCTTCATTCTAAAGAGAAACCATGAAAAACAAAGAGTAAACTAACATAGTTGATGGTGATTAAAAATTCTTTGATTAATTCCTCTTGGTTGAATGTGTACACTCCTTATAAAAAAATATCTTAATCTCACTAAGCTGAAGGTAGTATACTATTTAATCATTTTGCCAAATTTTTGTATCAAAGTTATAGATTCTATCTTCTAATAGACGTTTATGTTGGATGATTTATATATCTATAATTGGTTATTAAAACTAAGAATTCTCCGTCATATGTTACTCTCTAAAGATCTTATTAGATATATAGATATTAATTTTGGATTAATGAGACAAGATCAACAAAACATGACTTTTATATAATTATATTTAGATGATATCGCAATGTTATGATGGATAGGTTGGTCTTATTTTACTATATAATCTAAGTAATCATATGGTTTATGAATTTGAAGAGTTATAATTTGCAGGATTTATTCAAATGTTCATATGATGAATTAAAAAAGTTTGTTTTTTGAATTTTATTTTATTTTATATTTTCACTTTATGATATATGATTTATTGATTATGAGAAAGAAAGAAATGTTTATCTATGTTTAGGAGAAAAATATACCTATAAGAGTTGATTTGCATATATCTGTATAGTAATTAACAAAATATATATGGTTACAACTTGGTCTAATAGTTCTCACACTATTAAATAAGAGATAACTTTTTTTATTACATTGTGTTTCATATTTTCCGTGCATCGCATGGATTTGCGACTATTTTAACAAAAAAAGGCAACATAGATGGCTGCACTATAAAGTTGAAATGGTTGGCAGCACTATTAAGTTGAGAATAAAAAGACTAAAAGGTCCCCACTTTATCTCTAGCTAACAAATAAAGATAAAAACAACAAAATAATTTGAACCAAATGTGTCAGTAGAAAATGATAGAGGGAAAGACCAAAAAGTGCTCCAGGCTCCAACATTTTGTTTCTCAACTCACATATATCCAAAAAAAAAGAAAAAAAAAAAAAAAGGAACCGAAAACCTCTAAAACTGATGACGAAAATACCAAAAAGGGGTACACTTCTTTTCAGCAGCAACACGACACAATAATTTCAACATGACTACATATAACTTTGCCAAAAAAAGAAACATAACTACATATAACAGATTAAAACAAATCAGAAAAACTTTCTCTAAAAAAAAAAAGTAAGAAAGAAAATAATAATCCACATGCAAGATGAACCCATGCAGAGAAGCTACATCTAAATGAAATAAATATAATTTCATCAAATTAAAAAAAAAAAAAAGAGATTAAATGAATAAGCTAAACCAAAACAAAATCTTCATCTTTGTTAAAACAAACCACCAAGACTTTCTCCAAAAAAAAAAAAAAAATAGCAACCAAGAAAGTACTAATCTACATGCAATATGAACCCATGTGCAGAAGCTACATCTAAATGAGATAAAAAAAAAAAAAAGAAGTTAATGAGCTAAACCAAAACAAAATCTCCATCTTTCTTTCTCTCCAACCTTCTTTTTCTTGTTTCTTCTCTTTCTCTTTCGTGTAATGGAATCAGTTGACTCATGGGTCATGGCTAACCCCTTTTTTTTTCTTTTTTTATCTCTTAGAGACTCACTATTTCTCTCCTTACCATGTTGCTTCACTTTGTGTCTATCAGTAAAGTAGTTGAGTGTCAAACACCTCAAGCAAAGAGATAAGACAAGAAAGGTAGAGCGAAAATGACGAAACTATCCACGCTTTTTCACTCTAATTTAAAGTTTTAAAGGATAAAAATGTCAAAGTATCTGTACATATCTGGCAGCCAGCACTATAAACATGACAAGAAAAAGACTAAAAAGACCCATTTTCATTTAGCTCACAAATGAAGGTTGGGGCAATTAAGTAAGTTCAATCAAATGTTGATGTTTTTAGAGTTCCAAAGAATCTGCCGGGCTTCAAACTTCTTTTTGCTGGGCTTGCCGTTTTAACACTTGAGAAGTCGTTTTGTCAAACAAGCATCTCAACTCTCCTTTTTTATATAGAGTATATATATATATATTGATGATTGATTTAATTTTTTTTTAATAATATATAAATAAACTTCAATCGTAAATTTTCGGTAAAATACAAATAATAATAGTAACAATAATAGTTATACATTTCTTATCATACACACACTACCACATGATTGAAATCGTCTTTTTAACCATTTTAGCTGAAAAAACGTGAAATTGTGTTTTTATATGGTGTGTAATAAGATTTTCTAAATTTAAAAAAAAAAAAAAAAACCATCTTTGAGATTTAAACTAATACAAAGTACCTTTTTACTTTTTAAAAATATCTACTTTGTTTTATATATATATATATATATATATATATATATATATATATATATATATATATATATATATATATTAATAGATAAAGCTTAGAAAAAATCATTTTAGATTTCAATTGGATTATCAATTTTGCGTCATGTGTCCCATACAATTTTTTTTTTTTTTTTTTTTTTTGTATCAAGTAAATTATTGAGTGTAAAAATCGAAGAATCCAAATCTAATTAAAGCATTCACAATGGGAATTGTAAATTCCATATGTTAGCAATATTTAGAATCAAGCGTCAAAAGAACTCAACAGTTGGCCTGCTAAACTTGAAAATTTGTAAATTTTTTTGGCATTGTGCTACAGTACCATCGTAAATGTATGATGGTACTGTAGCATAATGCCAAAGATTATATTAATATTAATATTTTATTCCTAAATATCAATCTCTGTATCTCTTCTCTCTCTTGACATTCCAAGCCTCTCTCTCACGATGGTGGTTTTTTCTAGCATGGGTCGTGGGTCCGACGTGGGTCTAGTGGTGGCGTGGCGTGGTGTGGTGTGATGGGTCTCTCACGGCGATTGACGTGGCATGGAGGTTTGTTGATGGGTTGTTCGTAGAGGATCATGACTGGTGGTTAATCTTTCCAACCCCAAACTCTCAGACTCTCTCTTTGATCTAGTGGTTTTGTGGTGGGTTAGTGGTGGAGATCATGGCAGATCGGTGGTGGGTTTCTTTGGAGGTGTGGGTTATTTTGGCGTGGGTTTCTTTGGCGGCGTGGTTCAAGTGGTGGGTTTCGTTTGGCATAGGTCAATTGGGTTATGGTGTGGAGATTGTTGTCCGACGTGGTGGAAATCGGCGTGGAGCTGTGGTGGTTGTGGAAAATTGGTATGGAACTGTGTGTATGGCTCTATTATTGGCTTCGATGGGTCTTCGTTAATGGTTTTTTTCTAGGTTTTTTGGTATATGTGGGGTGTTATGATTTGGTTTGGTGGTTTTTTTTTTTTTTTTTTTTTTTTTTTTTTTTTTTTTTTAACGTGGTTTTGCTTTTGGTTTGATGGTCCGATGGTGGTGCTAGGATATATTGGGGGTGGCAATGCGTTCACTGTGTTGTTATGGTTGTTTGGCAGTTGTTTGGTGGTGAGAGAGAAATAGTAAAAATAAAAAAATAAAAAATAATATTTAAATAAAGTAGCAAAAAATATAGAGTTGGGGATGTTGGGAGTGTTGTAAAATGGTATGGTATAAATGATAAAGGAGGTTTTTGAGATGATAAAATAGAATAGGATAGGATTTCTGGTTGTGAATGCTAAGCGTGCATTTGGTTCAACTTTCTTGAGCCAAAACGCACTTTTCCCATAGGAGTTGCAATTGCAAAATGCCACAAGCGCATTTGTAAAATTATCGCTGGAAGGTTCACTAATTTCCCAATTACCCACAATTTTTCCTTAAAAAACCAATTTAAACCCAAAAGGCAAATTACTACACAGTGCAGCCCCAAGTCAAAGATCTCACAAATCTACAATAGTTTTTTTTGTTCCTCTCTGCTACTGTTGGGTCCTTTCCTTTGCGCTTCTTCTTCTTCTTCTTCTTCTCCTTCTTCTTCTTCTTCTTTTGCTTAATTTTTTATGCTCCTCTGTGCTGTTGCTAGGTCCTTCCTAGGGGTGTCAATTCGGGTTAGCATGTCGGGTTCGTGTCATGTCGAGGTAGGGGTATTCGACTAAATGGCTCAACCCTAACCCGACCCATTTAATAATCGTGTCATGATCCTTCAACTTTAACCCGATCTGTTAATAAGGCGGGTTGACCTGACCCAACCCATTTGACACATTTAATAAACGAGTCGTGTTGGGTTGACACGAATGTAACACAACCCATTTTAACCTGCATAATATTAAATATAACATCCATCTAGAAATAATTTTTTTTTATCCCAAAAAACAGTGCATATACTTCAAGTTTTCAACCCACATTCAAAATAATATAATTCAACAAAAATATAACATTCATCTAGAAATAAGTTCTTTACACTCTAAAAGAAGTGCATACATTTCAACTCAATTCAAAATAACAAAGTTTAACAAAAATAAAATAACATAGTTTAACAAAAATATAATATTCTTGAAACTCGCCAAATGCTAAGTATCAATATTGAAAGAATTTGAGCAAACAATAGACTAATCCTAACTATGACCACGATTATCATCCATAGATTTTTTGTTGATGTCCAAATTCATAACATCTTCCACAAGCTCATCCAATTTCATTTTTGTAAGTTCTATGCCAAAAAAACAAAAAGTATTAGTAATTTTAGGGTCTGTAAAGTTTCAATTTTCAATTATATCCCTTGTAAATTTTTGTAATTACTTACTTTTCTTTTTAAATTTAAAATATATGTTGGATATAAAAGGTATTTAACAAATCTAAAATAAAATAAAATTTTATTTGTTATACGAGTTAAACGAGTTATGTTAAGTGGGTCTGTCACGCCCCGAACCCAAGTAAGAGCTAGGCACGTGACAACAGCCACACACTTACAAAGTTTACACCCTACAAGTGCGTAAGGCTTTCTTAACAATTAAAGAATTATCCTCAAGAAAATTTCATCATTAAATTTAAAAATATCCTCAAATAAGCAATTTTCAAAAGATCTCCAAAAATAATCTTCCAACATCAAATAAAAATAAACTAAATCTTTAAGTCTAAAGGATTACACAAATGGTAATCTTAAAACATAAAAGTTCAAATCTTATTCCATTGATTTCCTAAACTTCACTCATGCGCACATCCCAGCGGAAGCCCAAACTTATGCTACTCTTCCTGATCAGAATCTGAAAGGAGAAAGAGGGGGGGGGGGGGTGAGTTGACAACTCAATAAGTAACCAAAATCCAAATAAGTTATATCCAACAATAGATCTGTAAAGTAATAAGATATAATATGAATCTTCCAAAGTTATAATATGCTATGGGTTTTCAAAATAGCTAAAGAAGCTTCATGATCTTAAAATAATACTTTACAAATAGATCACATACTTTAATCTTACAATTATATCATAGATGGTTTAGAAAGTAGTCAGTTTTCCGTATATCAAAAGCTAAAACTTACAATAGGTTTCAAAAATAGATAAGCAGTTCTAATGACTCAATATAATTAAATATTCAAACGTAATCCATATTATTAACAATCTTATGACTATGGTCACGCTATATCCCCGTGACCGGGCATCAAAGTACCAATGAACAAACCCCATTGGTTTGGGTATCAAAATACCAATGAACGACCCCCATTGGTTTGGGTATCAGAATACCAATGAACGACCCCCATTGGTTTGGGTATCAGAGTACCAATGAACGACCCCCATTGGTTGGGTATCAGAGTACCAATAAATAACCCCCATTGGTTTGGGTATCAGAATTTATTCACAGTCAATTTGTTCAAAAAATCATATGAAATCATAGTTTCTAACAAAAAATATATCTTATTCAAATACACATATATTCATATATAATCATATATTCAATATATTTGGGATATTTCTATATTCCTTACTTTAAATCAATATAGCTAAAGAAACAATTAAATAAAATAAATCTTGTGCTCAATGCTCATATTTATTTGTGAAATTTCTCTATTCTTTACTGTAAATCAATGTAGCTGAACAATTAAATAGAATAGTAACAATTGTAAACAAATTTCAGTAGTTAAAATATAGTAGTATAAGCAAGGATAAAACCAATTAGGATAAGGTTACTTACCTCAGCTAGCTTACCACAAAAAAAAAACTTCTCTCTAACACTTTCTCTAAAATCCTTAGATATCACCTAGAACAATTTTCAAGCACTATACTCAATAATCAAATAATTCAAGAAAAACTTAAAACTGTGTCTGGCTAGAAGAGAGACAGTAAAAAATTGTCTCATAATTTTTCACTATTATCTCAAAGCAAAAACCCACTTTTTCACCACATATATACATATATATATATATATATATATATATATATATATATATATTCCTTACTTTCTGTCACTAATAGGATAAGACCTATAGGATGCATAAGGTAAAAGTTACTTGTTTTCCTCTTCAAGTACACGTGTTTTCCTCTTCTTCTTTTTTTTTTTTTATTATTATTTTTTTTTCTTTTTAGCTTGTCAGACCTTGAACCTATTCTACTAGACTTTTGTATTTTCCCAACTACATCAAATTTGAGTTCAACTCCTTAAAGCAGAACTGTGCAGAATTGGACCCACTATGGCCATGCTTAACCTTCTGCAAACCCATCTACACTTAACACAATAGAGGCATAGAAGAAAGAGAATACCCAACTATTACCGAGACAGTACAAGTACGAAGAATATGATTTAATCCCTTAATGGTTCAGATCGTAAAATTCATTAGAGATTTAAATATTTTCACTTCTCGGAAAAATATTCACAATAAAAAAATACTCTAATTCCAAATAAACCTTAGATTTGACAAGGAAAAGATTCTTAGGCTCTTACCTCAATTGTGCAGTCAAATCTTCTCTACTTCAGTATTTTGGGTAGCCTCCTCTCTCAAAACATCTGTCAGTATTCACTGACTTAAAATTAGACTATATAATAACTAGGGTTTCAACCTTATTTTCAAAAAAACCCTTAGTAATATTAATTATAAAAGTTGACCCCATAAACAACTTTACTTAAATAACCCTTCTTTTCTTATTTATTTATTTATTTATTTATTTATTTTTTGGGCTATTACAGGGTCATTTCGGGTTGATACAAATAAATTGGCATGTCAAACGTGTCTACTGCGAGTTACGTGGGTTAACCCGTTTATGATCTATTTCTTATCGTGTCGCTTTCGGGTCGACCTGCTTATGACCCAAACCAATTAAGCCCCAACCCTAACCCGAAAAAACCCGTGTCGGGTTCGTGTCGTGTTCGCAGGTTAGGTCGAACATTGACACCCCTAGTCCTTCCTTCTATATATCTGATCTCATAAAACTTTTTGAATTCGGTAGAGTTTTTGATTAAAGGAAAATATGGAGTAGAGAGAGACCTTTGTGTGTGTGGCTTTGTGTGGAGGAAAGTAAAAGAAAAGGAAAATATACAAGAAGATGAGACCATGTGTAGCTTTATGTAGACACAGCAAAACGGGCGGGGCGGGGCGGGTCGAGTCGAGTCTGGTCAAACAGGTTATGGGTCAAAATGGGTCATTTTAAGTGGGTTTAAAACGGGTTCGGGTCAATCGGGTTCGGGTTTGGATGGGTTGACCCGTATTTTTCACATGATTTTTTTATTTATTTATTTAAAGAAAACATCATGTATTCACCATTTGGAAAGTCATGTAACAAATTACTTGATGTAAAATGCATTACTTTGAATTCACAACTTATATCAAGAATGAACTACACTTATTAATACTTATTCAATAATTTTAAAATTATACAAATCCTAACATTGCTATCTAAAACAAAATAACACAAAGATAAGTAAAACACAAGTTTTATTTCTACACAATATCAACATCCCAAAATATAAAACAAAATTACAAATGATTTATTGGATAATTCATTTGACAAAAAAAAAAACATATAAGAAATTTACAATCTTGAAAATTAATTTTATAATCTATTGTCAATTGTGGTTGGCACTCTATTTCAATTTGAGATATGCATTAAAATTTAATTTTTTACAAAATGCTCAACCATTCATCTTTTAATTAATTTGCATACAGTTATGTAAATGTCTCAATTGTTTCCTTAAAACTCACAATAAACAATTAAACCAATATTGTCTTTATTTTATTTTATTTTTTTCCCAAAAAAAAAAAAAACATTTTAAAAATGGTTCGGTTCGGTTCGGTTCGGTTCGGGTCGGGTCGGGTCGTAGGTTGGGTCAAGTTGACCCACAAAAAACATGGGTCGGGTCATGGGTCAACCTATTTTTGCTTCAGGTCAAAAAAATTGGATTCGAGTCAAGTATTTTTAGGGTTGGGTCAGAAAATTCTGACCCGTTTTACCATGTCTAGCTTTATGTGGAAGAAAGTAAAAGAAAAGGAAAAAAAGAAGATGAGGAAGAAGTGAACAAATGGATCAGAAAAAAGAGAAAGAAAAAAAGAAAAAAATAAGAAGAGGTTTTGGATTTGGGTAAAGCAACGTGGAAGAAAATATAGGAAGTAGGAATGCAAATTATTTCAAAACTTCTTTTTAAGAACTATGATGTTGCGGAGTATGTGGTGAAGAAAAAATTGTGCATATATGTGCAAGTGAAAAGTAATCAATCATAGTTTGCCACGTCAAAAACATGGCAAAGAAGTTGTGAAATAATTTGTAATATTAGAACAACTCATTTAAAAGACAAGTGTTAATAAAATTTTATTCTGCAGAGATTAATTTTGCCAAAATTATTAGGTTTCAACTTTTCACATAATGATTTGGTATTCATTATGGAAAAGAGAAATATTATTCCACAACATTTTCACAACACTTTCACACAAAAAAATTCTAAATGACAAGTTGTTATTGGTTGTTATTGATGAGCAAAAAAATAATTTAAGTGATAGGTTCAAATTAAAACCGATAATAGCTTACCACATAAGATTTGTTGTAATAGTGTAACAAAAATGTTGTAAACGTAACACTTCTTGAAAAGAGAAATGCTAAAACCAAATGCTTTTTTACAAAATCTTTTATTAAGAGGGTCATTTATTATTAACATGAAGTAATAATAATAATAATAATAGTTATTATTATTATTATTATTATTGTGAGGGCAAGTAATCTGAGCACGTTTTTTGGTTATAGGACATACCCGAGGACAATCAAACACCCGAGGATGGTTAAAGGGTCCATGCATGCATAGACCAGAAGGCCGAGGAGAAAAGAGGAAATTGACGTAGTAACCGGGGTTTCGAGGAGCAAAGGCACCTCAAGAGTGCTTTAGGAAGTCAACCATTTTGGAAAGATAAGTTTTAGGGAAAGCAGCAGAGCTATATCAACAATGGAAAGAAAAAAATATCTGGGAAGGTGACTGCCACCACCACATTAAATGCACTGCACCAACTGAACCGACCGCATTTATGGAGAAATGACTCCTGAACAATGTCATCCTAGCTCACAGCCCTTCTTATTACCTCCATAAGGGCCTTGATGGGACAAGCATCCAAAAGATTTCCTAGAAATTGGATAGTTAGTAGGATGAGATGTATTAGGAATGGACTATATACGGAAATGGCCTTCATAAAAAATGGGTGCGCAATCTAGAAAAGAGGGAGAGGAAAGAGAGAAGAACACTTTGTAGACAAAAAAACTTGATCAATATAAGAACATTTTGTCCTCGGGCTGGACCAGGGAGTGATATTTTTGTAAATTTGTTTGTTTAATCGTATTATCTTGAACCCAATCTATCTAAGGCCTGCATTTACTTAGTTTAGTAGTTTGCTTGTAAGATTCACTCTCTAACAAATTTATTGTTTTGGACTTGTTAGGCTAGCATCTACTGTTCTTGGTGGGCCTAGGTTCAAAAACCAGTCCTTACAATTATTATTATTATTATTATTATTATTATTATTATTATATAACTGAAACCTTTAACTTTTTGTTAATCTCTCCAGAGCTTGCCACATCATTATTATTATTTTTAAACAAAATTATTTAACTTTATTTTAATTACATAACGCATGTTTGACCAAGATTTGACCTTTTAGAGCCCTCACAATTTTCCACGTCAACTATATTAAAAAAAACAAAA